>JAVHZT010000237.1:0-55030 GCA_035079005.1 Fraxinus americana | reverse complement strand
CTTCGCCCCTGCCGCCTCCCGCCGGCGGCGTTAAATTGCTTCTTAGTGAGAAAATTCCAAAACTCCTTTTTTTTTTTTTTTTTTTTTTTTTTTTAATGAAAAAAAATTATTTTCATTTCAAAATAGATTTTTGAAGATGAAAATAAATTTTCTAAATTGCTAAGATCCAAGAAACAAAATTTAAACAATTAACTTTTAATTGTTCAATCATGCAAAACAATTTCTAACAAACATAAAAGTATGCTTTCACGATACCACTTTGTTGGGAATTTACTTATCATCTTGCTTAATGAAATTAAACAATTTTCAATTCCCAAAGCGAGGATGCCAATGTGTTTAGATAGAAAGCGTGATGAGAATGATACCTTTGATGAATTTCACAAGCTCTTTTGCCTTTCCTTGAACTTTAATGATCACGATCTGCAATCTAATTTGTCATCTAATCGGTCCGTACTCCCTCGATGGTGATCCACACGTAGAATAAGAATGACGGCTAGGGTTTTCTTTTCTCGTGCTAGCAAGAATAATGAAGAAATTCCATACTTGTTTTTCAAACCCTAACATCTCATTAATATAAGTCCAGATGGGCTCGGCCCATCTATTAAACTTAACCCGGTCCAAGATTTAATTAATCAAATTAATTAAATGTTTGGTCCATGAATTAATCAATCCAATTAATTAATTCGGGCCTTATTAATAAACAACCCAATTAATTAATTATCCAACACTTGTCAATTAATAAATTGGTAAATCTCGATTCTTCCGATTCTCTTTTGCTGTGTGACCCATTAGGTTCCCGATCCGCGATGCCGAACGACGTGAATTATTATTTTTGATCTAATCCAAAATCAATAAATTAAAAAACGCCCCTTTTAATTTATCACTAATTCATTTTCGTTGTCCGCAGTTGACATCTAGTAATGTATCGGGGCAATACATGTGACGGGAAATATCACGTAGCATGACAAAACCAAACTTGTTCGTTTACGCGTGAAACTATAATCCTTTCGTCCCGATATGATCCAGATCAATTATGAGATATGGATATGTGTCAATCTCAATTACTTATCGATCATATCTTTTATCCTACTTGTTAAGTCAATGTACGTCGAAAACTCTTTTCTAATTTATGAGTTCACCTTGGCACAAGGATTTCATTATTAACTTAAGCTTTGGATAAAATGTAGATCATAATCTCTTACTATCTAAGAGTGACGATTTAATCCTCTATTGATCATTCACTACCTTCATATGATTCTTGACATACCCGAACGATCTTTGTATTAGCGACCATCGACGTAGAAAGCAACATCCAACATCACCAAAGTATGATCGCGCCTCATATAAAGTACTATGATGACTCTCGAAGTCAAAGGACCAATTCCACTACCGAACGTTAGGAGATTAACCACTAACAACTTAGATAGTTATCCATGTGGAATCTCTCGAGGCGGGTCTCCAATGTTTTGGCTCTCTATAACAAAACATCCATCGTGTTCATTCAAGTGTCACCACACTTTAGCTTGTGAGATCGGCTACTTACTTCACAAGTAAGAATGCCACACGCGATAAGTCTATCCCGTAATCAACGATATCCGTATCTCGTTATTACTTCGACCACGGACGATTTAAGATTCAGTCATATGTAATTTGTATCTCACAATCACAACTCCTTGTGATTAACAAATCACCAAGACTTGAATCTACGGATTCTATTATCTATATTATTAGAATATTAATTCAATTAAATAATAGATATTTCCATATATATATGCATTGATTATATATATTCAAAGTGTTTATGTCCAAAGTTGATTGGACCTAGGGCATAATACTTAGTCACGAATTAAGAAATAAATATAGGGATAAGTAATATAATTATGTACAATGATCACGTAGCAGGACATGCGGTGATACAAATCCTTTCCTCAAACATTAACATAGGTAAAAAGTTCCATAATTCTTCCGGAATTAATTATGACTAAATTAATGCTAATAAACATTTCAACTTGTTGACTCCAAAAAATGTTGCCAACAGATGCCGGGCCCACTCGTTCACACGCGAGCTTGATCTGACACGCTAATGCCGATCAACGGTCAAGATGGCTCTAGAAAATGGGCGTGGGAGTGACTCAAAGGCACGAGACGTTTCCGTTCAGGCTTCCGGCAAGAAGGGTGACACAATTGTATAAGAAACCAATCGATGAAGAACGATTTGTAGTAGAAAATATGCTGTTAGAATCACTGTTGAAACGAGAGAAATGTTGCTCCAAGTATTCAGTATTCTTTGTATTTGGTATGAGAAGTTTCATTACCCTTTTTGTGTTACATGTTGGGGTATTTATAGTGTTACAAGTCGAATAATGACCTTTTGATCAATTTACACGTGGCCTCGTCTCCTCGGCCAAGACATCAAATCCTAGCCACCAAGTTGACTCTCCTAGCCTTACAAAGTATTAAATGTTCTTACATTGATTAGACAAGACAGAGTTTACTTTATACAAAAGTCAAGTCAATCATTCACACGGATCTTTCATCATTGCAATATCTTTCCATGTGGTCTTCTTCCACGCGAGGCTTGGGCCTGGGATGGCAGTGAAGGCATAGGAACTGTCTTGAGGGCCTCGGAACAATAGCCAGGGCCTCGGAATTCACGTCGGAGGCTAAGAGAACATATCCTGGTCTAAGTAAATGGCGATCCCACTCCATTGAAATATGTGGTGCCACGTGTCGCTTCTATATTATGACTGCATCAACAATAGTCCCCCAAGTCCATGTGTAGTCATTTATGCTGCCGGCGTGGACTTTCGATGAAAATCGAGAAAAATTTTAATTTTTCGTACTTCACATCAGTCCCCCAAGTCCAGGCAGAGATATTCATACTGTGCGTGGAATTTAAAGAGTGTGAAGCGTAAGGTTAAGAAAGTTGCCTGTAAAATTGAAGTTCTTTTGGAGCTGAAACAAGGCGAGTTCATATTCGAACTGGCGAGGCTGAATTCCTTTTGACGAGACGAGTTCATATTCGAATTGGCGAGGCTGAATTCCTTTTGACGAGGCGAGTTCATATTCGAACTGGCGAGGCTGAATTCCTTTTGACGAGGCGAGTTCATATTCGAACTGGCCGAGGCTGAATTCCTTTTGACGAGGCGAGTTCATATTCGAACTGGCGAGGCTGAATTCCTTGTGACGAGGCGAGTTCATATGGAGATTTGCGCGATATGACGGTTTCGCGTGTTTCCAATGCCAACTGTGTGCCTCGAAACGACTTTCAATAACTGTACAGCCGTTAGCATTCAATGCGTCATGATGGACAATTATTAGGATGCGTGGTGTTGGGGCACTCATTCACGCGCCTCAGCCATGTTGGTGCCTCACGCATCAATCTGAGGCGTTAAACATGTAAACCGTTCGGAATCTGTGGCTCAGATTGATTTGATCTTTGGATGCTTCAGATTAATTGGGCTTTGATCCAATGGCTAGGACTGAATCCTTTACTAGTATAAAAGCCTGAATCTTGTCATTTTCAAGCTTTACCTTCGCAAATCACTCTTCAAAATCTCTCCAGCTTTCTTGTTTCCCAGAGTTTTTCGGCGATCTTCCGGCGAGTCTTCCTGAGTTCCTCCTTCATTTTAGGTATTTCCTCATTACGTAGTCTTCTCTTCCCCTTCAACATTGTTCTCGCGCTCTTTTCATCATTTTCATTAAACCACAATGTCTTCCGAGGCGTCTTTAGCTATTACTTTGGCTAGGAGCGGTGAGGAGTCAGTTTCTGGGGCTTCAGGTGAATGGTATAGCATGACCGAGGAGCCCATAGATTATGAGGCGGGGTGGGGGGCAGCCAAAGTTCATTCCAACATCACCTCTGCTAAACTAGATGAACTAAGGCACACGTATAGCATCCCCCATTACGTAAAACTGCTAGTCCCTGACCCTCACGAAAGGGCCTACTTTCCGAGGCCAAACTGTGTGGCCTTTAGTGAATACCTGCTTAAGGCAGGTGTGCGTCTGTCTCTGCACCCCTTCTTTAGGGCGATGCTGAGGACCTTCATGTTGTCCCCTACCCAAATCCTTGCAAACGGGTGGAGCCAAGTCGTTGGGACCTATTTCCTTTGGAAAGAAGTGTCCCTAGGCGAGGACCTACCTCTCCACGTCTTTGAAACCCTTTTTCACACCAGGGTCGTGGGTAAGGATGACTCAAGGGGGTAGAAGGAGTCCTGGTTCTGGGTAACAGGTAGGTGGCAGATGGTTGAGGAAGATGCAGTCCCAGCCTGTACCGTGCCGACCCAGTACTACGAAGCCTGTGAGTGTCATTCTGAATTCTTGTAATTCCTTCATAGCCTGTTGATACTGACACGTGTGTGTTTACTTGTAGATTGCAACACGAGGTACGAGCTTTCCGAGGCGGAGTGGACTATTATTGAGGATATTTACCAGTGACCTCCGAGGCTCCGAAGCTTCTCCCATCTCATTGACATGAGCAAATACTTCATAGACTTTGGACTCATGGACCCCAAAGGTAAGAGGCTGTTCAACTTTGCCACCATTCGTGAGTAAGTTGGTGCTTCGCCACCATTCGTGAAATTAACTTCATCTCTTATTGATTGCAGATAAATTCACCAAGAAGGAGTATCCCTTTCCTGATATGGCCAGTATAATGAGGGCCACATCTACTGCTGGGGTTTCTCAGGAGACTTCATCTCAACCAACGCTTGGATCTTTTCAGGGTTAGCCTCAATGCCTCGTTGGTTGACAATGTACCCCAGGAACTTGCCCGATGCCACCCAAATGCAAATTTGAGGGGGTTCAACTTCATGCGGTATTTCCGTAAGACCTCGAAGGCTCCGTTGAGGTGGGTTATGTGGTCTCCCACCTTCAAGCTTTTCACAAGCATGTCATCCAAATAGACCTCCATAGTTTTGCCAAGCGAGTCAGCAAACATCTTATTCACTGGCCTCTAATAAGTTGCTCCGGCATTCTTTAGCCCAAAAGGCATCATTTTGTAGTAGTAGAGGCCCCAGTCTGTGATGAACGAGGTGTGCTCCTCATCGTTTGGGTGCATGAGAATTTGATTATAACCAGAATAAGCATCCATGAAGCTTAGGGACTCATGTCCAGCGGTGGAGTCCACTAACTGATCAGTTCTAGGAAGTGGGAAACTGTCCTTTGTACATGCTTTGTTGAGATCAGAAAAATCAATGCACACCCTCCACTTCCCATTATGCTTCTTCACCACGACTGGGTTGGAGATCCACTTTGGATAGAGGGCCTCCCTGATAAAGCCATTGTTGATCAGCTTTTGCACGTCCTCTTTCAATGCCTCATACCTCTCTGGGTTAAGAGTTCGCCTCTTCTGCCTATGCGGGGCAACTTTAGGATCAATTTTTAGGTGATGGCAACTGACTCTACGGTCAATGCCCACCATATCCTCATACCTCCAAGCAAAGACATCATGGTTCTTGCACAAAAATTCTTTAGGGTTCTTCCCTTAAATCTTGGGGCTAAACTCTTACCACAACTTTGTAAACGACTTAGTTAGTTCTCTTGGATCTAATAGGGAAGCCTTTCCTAGATTCTTCCATGGGAGCTGTCAGGAATCGAGTCTCAATTACTTCGTGGATCAAGTTCATCAAGTGCGGCAACTCGAGGCCATCATGGTGCCGACCATGCCATGCATATCCCTAGGCTCAGCTTCTCCTCGCAGTGGAGTTGAGGTGCAGCATTCCTGACTCGGCTCTTTGATCCCCTTTAACTATTGCCACCCCCCCGGTCGGCTGGGAACTTTATGCATTGGTGGTGAATGGAGGTGACAGCTCTCAGGTCCTTCAATACAGGCCTCCCTAACACCCCATGGTAAGCCGATCTACTGTCAACTACCAAAAATTCCATGAAATGCATGGATGATGGGGGAGGTTCCCCTATTTCCACAGCTAAGGTGATTTTGCCCCTTGGGATGATGCTATCTCCAGTGAAGCCATACAAAGGTATGTTGGTGGGGGTCAGCTCATGGTCTAAGCTCATTTTATCAAAAGTGGACCCAAATAGAATGTTCACCAAACTACCATTATCTGCCAACATTCGCTTCAATCCGTTCCTAGCTACCACAGCTCTCACTACTAGAGTATCACAGTGGGGGTAGTGAATACCTTCAGAATCTTCATGTGTAAACACAATAGGAGGTGATTGGCTCCTTCGAGAGCTGCTGCCCACAATGTAACTAGTCAATGGAGGGCCCCTTGCTTCTCGAATGTAGTTTCTTTGTGAGTTCCTGGTCTCTCCACCAACATAGGGGCCTCCAAAAATTGTATCAATCTCATGAACCGGGGCGTCCTCTGGTCTATTTCGGTGGCCCCTTCGCTGATGTTCACCTGGGTTTCTATGCTTTTCCTATTCTCTTCCACGAGGAGATGCTTCCCTGTGACGGAAAGGGGCCTCGTCTCGCCTAGGCCGTGAGTCTCGCCTCGGCGGGGGCCTGCTCTTCGGTTTAGAGGTGTTCTGGTTGTTGTTCCTGAGATCCAAACTTTTAGGATGTAAGGCTATGTCTCTACAGTCAGCAGTTGCATGGCTGTAAGAATGATGATAAGTGCAATACCCCTGGGAGTTAGTTCTGCCTTGGTTTGAACCTCTTCCCCGCTCGTCCCTGTTTCGTGGGGCTGTTGTGTCCCGACGGGTTTGACATGGGTGCGATGGCACATGTACATCCTCGTAAGCCAAAGTTGGTACAACATTTAAGGTGGCTACAGCAAGTGCTTGGCCCGAGCCTTGGGCAACTTCAATATTGGGTTGGCCCCATTGCTGGTCCATCAGGTGTGAGGTTGGACCTCTACCACGCTGCCTTTGCTAAGGCTGAAGGCCTCTACTTGCTCTATTCCGATGTTCTATCAGTTCCTCATTGATGATCTTGCGTCGCATCATCTCCAACAATGTGTCGTAAGTTGGGGGATCTTGATTCTGTACGTCCCTCCAAAACAAAGTGTTCATGTTGAGACCTCCTCTTAGGGTAGATAGAGCCTCGCGATCCGTAACTTGAACACAGCAAGTCATTTCATCTGTAAAGCGGGATAAAAAGCTCTTCAGAGTTTCTTCAGGTTGTTGCCTCATATCTTGGAGCCATCTAATCAAATTGAGGCCTCACTTTCTTGCTCACAACAAATCTTTTCAAGAAGGTGGTTTTGAACTCTGGCCGACTCCGAATGCTCCCCGGGCGGTAGCACTCGCTATACCAAAATCTCAACAAACACTTAGAGTTAAATGAAAAGCTCTACATTTTACAGCTGGGGTGGCGCTTCTCAAGCTCGTGTGTTTTGCAGCTATTCAAGTGCTTCGCTGGGTCGCCTCTCCCATCATACTTGGGTATTTTAGGCATCTTGTAATGGTTCGGGACCTGGGCATTCCTTAGTTCCCTCGAGAATGGTAAGTTGTCATCATCATCGTCTAGGTCGCAGGGTCCATCCGAATCATGATTAGCCTCAGCCTCATACCTAGGCTATTGCGTGGAAGGTCCTACTTGGTTGCGAGCCTCCTCTCCCCTCCTAAGATGCCCATGACGAGGCGGTACAACACGGGGGGCATTTTCTTGCCTTTTCTCCGGTTGCCAAGTCTCAGGGGGTGGGGGCTGTAGCCTATTCCTGGGCGCTGGAGCTTCACTCCTTCGTCTGCGCCTCGGATCCGCTGGGCTAAGTCTGTCGAACACAGTGGCGGACCTTTGGGGCCTTGGTCCTGGTTCATATTCAGGAGGAAAATTATCCTCTATATCAAACGGGGCCTCGGTGGGTTGGCCAGAAGCATAATTGGAGGAAATGTCAACTCCCACTTCCCGTTCCACTGGGCTTCCCCCCCTATGATGCCTGGGGGAGTAAGCTCTTTGACTTTGAACCTCTTCAGGTTGATACGGCTCTTGAGGAACGAAAGAGGGAGGTGGGGGGCCTCCCTGGCCTTGCATTTGCCTTAGCAACTCTTGCATTGCCAAGTTCTGGTTGGTGATGCTCCTTATATTGGCTGCCATGGTTGCCATTTCTCTAGTGTATCCCGGGACCGCTTCAACCTCCTACCACCTCAGCCAGTATGGTGGTAACGTTGGTGGGGGTCGAGCAATCGGACCGCCGGGGCCTCATTATCAGTTTTCCTTGTTCGCCTGGGAGGAGCTTCTTCTCCTGAACTCATACCTTTTGAAATCTGGAACTGTGAATATTCTCCAACTTTGGGGGCTTCCTCTTATTCTTTTTTTAGAACAAATCCTCTTTCAAGGGGGATGCTCAAAATATTTTCAGATATCTTTTTCCACGGGTTATTCGTGGTTATAATGTGGTTTCCCACAGACGGCACCAATCTATTGACCCCAAAAAATGTTGCCAACAGATGCCGGGCACACTCGTGCACACGCGAGCTTGATCCGACACGCTATGCCGATCAACGGTCAAGATGGCTCCAGAAAATGGACGTGGGAGTAGCTTAAAGGCACGAGACGTTTCCGTTCAGGCTTCCGGCAAGAAGGGTGACACGATTGTATAAGAAACCAATCAATGAAGAACGATTTGTAGTAGAAAATATCTTTCATTAGAATCACCTGTTGAAAGCTTGAGAGAAATGTTGCTCTAAGTATTCGGTATTCTTTGTATTTGGTATGAGAAGTTTCATTCACCCTTTTTGTGTTACATGTTGGGGTATTTATAGTAAGTTACAAGTCGAATAATGACCTTTTGATCAATTTACACGTGGCCTGCGTCTCCCTCGGCCAAGACATCAAAATCCCTAGCCACACCAAGTTGACTCTCCTTAGCCTTGCTAAGTACAATGTTCTTTACATTAGATTAGAGCAAGACGAGTTTACTTTATACAAAAAGTCAAGCTCAATCATTCCATGGACTACGGATTCTTTCATCATTGCACAAAATATTCTTTCCATGTGGTCTTCTTCCACGCGAGGCTTGGGCACAGGATGGCGGTGAATGCGCATAAAGAGAATCCTGTCTTGAGGGCACTCGGAACAATAGCGAACGGCCACGTAAATCCACGTGCCGGAGGGCTAAGAGAACATATCCTGGTCTAAGTAAACTGGTCCCACCACTGAAATATGGTGCCACGTGTCGCTTCTATATTATGACTCGTAACAGAACTCTTGGTTCAAAGAATTCAAAAGTTTGAGCACTAATTTAAGATATATAACACGATTTCTAAGTTCAATCCAATAGCAAAATTGCACATAATAGAATAAATAAATTATATAATTTTAATATGAGCTAAATAAAATATAGACATTGTAATTGAATTAATTGATTCGTCTAGAGCATGCATTCCACTATAAAAACATGATTATTAATTAATCAAGAGTTAAATATGGGGACAAGCAATATAATTATGAACAACGATCGTATAGTGGAAAATGTGATACTACATCTTCAATAAATAGGCTCTCTCCGCCCTCAAAAGATGGATGAACATAAATACCATGTTCTAGAGAGACGTTTGCAACAAAAATCTAAAAACCCATAATCAGTTTGTGGAGCAGATCAAAGAAGATATCATCAATGAAGAGACGGTCGACCACAAAAATTGAGGTGGTGGCGGCTTACCTCTACCACGATGGCATCAAGGTCAACTCCCAACCTCGGGGTAAACTAGTAATGATATTAGAAGGGTAACATCACACCAACACAACTTCGGGTCAAACGTATGTCATTGCGGTATTGAATGCCCTCCTATCACCTGTCCATTGTGAGACAGGTCCTAGCGGTAATGGGTACCAAGGAGATAATCCTCGAAAGTTGGTCTATTATGAGGTTGGAAACAATAAGGCTCAACAAGCACCTCAGAACAAAAGATCCCTATTACTTATTGCAGGTTCAATCGAACCTATGACCACAACACCAACAATTGTCATGATACGGATAGCACTATTGATAGCCTAGTCACTCAAAAAGATCACTCTGATGCTACCCGAAGGTATAATCCTCGTGGATCTGGGAGAGGTGATCGTTCCCACATTAGAATGGGAATTTGTCCTTGCCAAGGAAACATGCTTAGCCTAGCCGAAAGAGGTGATGTGATATCCTAGAGTTAATCCACCTCAACCAAGATGAGAGGCAAAGGAGGAGCCACAGCATAATGATGGGCTGAGGCAAATAAAAGTCCTCTAAGGGACATATATTGTGGTCTTATCCGAGAGATAGACACCATCTTAGGGGGGTCCTACGTAGGTAGACTATCCAAGAATGCCTAGAAAAAGTATACTAGAGAGTAGAGTTATCCCCTAAAATGAGCTACATCATCAACAGTCGATCACTGGGTCATAGTGGTGGAACCTATCACTTTTATAGAAAAAGACACAAAGGAAACTTCCTACCTATGATACCTTGGAGATAAGATCCATAGTAGCCTACAATGGGTTGAACCAAATGCTAGTAGACAACATGAGCTCTATTAACATATCCTCAAAGCCACCTTTGACAAGATACACCTGGATCAATCATTGTCTCCTATCACCGACTTATTGGTCAAATTTACAGGCAATAATAACACTCTAATAGGTAAAATCGTAGAGATCCAAGTAGCTCGCCACTTTATGGAGTTCTTGATAGTGGATAATAGATCGGCCTACAATAAAGTACTAGGATGACTAGCCCTAAAAGAGCTATAGCTATTATCTCCGTACACCACTTCTGTATGAAGTTTTCGACAGATCATGATATCACCATCATCAAAGAAAATCAGCCCGGAGCTAGGAATGTTACATGCACTCCTTGCAAAAATCCACTAACCTTGAGGTTAACATGGCGTTGGATAACATAGAAATGACGGATCCCCTCTCAAAAGAGGAGGACATGGCTGAAGCCCTCAAAGAAAGGGTCGGCTATGATAATAACCCTTGTGGAAAGGGTAACATTTGACGATTTGGAGCCTCGTATCGACGAGAACGTCTCATAGATAGATCTAATAAAAGTATTGGAGAGCTTTTGGTAGATCCTAGAGATCACAAGAGGGTGCTCCGGTATGAAAGAACTTATCAAAGGATGCTATGCTACCTTTAAGGAATTCTTGTGTTAGAATTTGGACATCTTTGTATGAAGCACGAAGGTATAATTGGCACTGACCCAAATGTTTGTTTCCATTCTCTCAAGATTGACCCCAAATTCTATCCCTATAGGATAAAGCGAATGCCTGTCAACCCAAAATGATATGAGGCACTGAAAGAAGAAATCAACAAACTTATGGCTAATGGTTTCTTCAGAGAGGCCTAGTATCCCAAATACTTTGGTGGAGATGTGCTCTCCTTAAAAACCTAAAGATGTAAAAATATTCATTAACCATGTAGTAGCCTTGAGTCGTCTTGTCTCTATATCCACCAACAAATAGACAAAGGAGTGTGAAAAGGCCTTCCAGCATAAAAAACCACTTCGGCTAAGCATCCAATCTCTAAACCCAGAGTTGGGGATGCCTAGCTACTATACTTGGTCAATTGCTCATTTACTATGTGATCAAGACATTTTTACAGGTGCAGACCCATTATCTTGACATGGAGAAGCTTGCCTTATCTTTATCACATCTTCCAGAAAGTTGAGATCATATTTTGAGCCTCAAAACATCCACGTGCTTACAAATTTCCACGTAAGTAGGTGCTTTAAAAGTTGGACACCTTCCAGAGGTTAATGAAATGAGTTATACAGTTGAGCCATTTTGACATTGTCTTTAAGTCAAGGACATCCATCAAAGGGCAAAATCTCGCCAGCACACGTGAATGAATTCACCAATATCCCTAAACTAGAGGTGATGTCACGACCCATCCCAAGTCACCCTAATAGACCTGACACGTGTCGTGCGCCGATGGTAGATACTAACTAAGTGCCGGACCTACCAGTAAGGCGACTATGACTTGTTCTAACTGTGACACACTTTTATAAAAATTTTGACAGAGTTTCCCCTGTAATATGGACTAAAACCACCTGAATAATAATCAAAATCCTCCAACCAAAACATATATTTTAAAATAGGGTATACCAGCCCCTCAAAAATCAAACTATTCAAAAACAACACAAGAAAGTCGACAATTACAACCATTTTACATCAAAGGTTTCAAAATACTCAATATGCAATGAGCCCATGACAGGATACATGAATTACAACTTTAGCTTTTTGACAACAAAAGCATGTACCACAAAAGAAATATGTTCAATGCAAATTGACAAAAGGAGTCATACAAATATAGACAAAATGTGGCTTTACACGGTGGATCACTAGGCTCCAATACTGCTCAACTCAACTACTATCTGATAAGAGAGAAAAATTAACAAAATATATGAGCTTGTAACTCAATGAGTAGATATAATATAAATAAGAATATTTTTCTTCCATTTATGCATATTTTCTGAAAATCTTTGATCTTATGAAACTTTAAGAAATTCTGAAATCTGATAGTACTCTTAAAAACTTAAACATGATTAAATCATAAAATCATTTGTTCTTCATTCTAAACAATTAACTATAAAATATAATGAATATAATTAATCTGATATCTACGTAATCTTTGAAATAATTCTGTAGTTCAATAGTATAAGCTGAAATCTTTAAACTAAAAACTGAATAATCTGAATTCTATAACTGGAAATCAAATAAGTTGTAGAAATACTGAAATATCACACCAAAAATGTACCCTGAATAACCTTACTCATGTATCGATATACATGGCAAAGCTATTAAATTCTGAAATTCTGTTATTACCAAAATTGCGAGATTCTCAAATTACACATGATGCAGTCATACGCGCGCAGAGCTATAATCTAGTCATATATTATGGAAACACATTTACAATAGTGCAGAGTGGGTAAAATCACCATAAGTGATCATACACTGTGGAAACACATTCACACCAGTGCAGATCGGCTAAAATATTCATAAGAAGTCATACACTGTGGAAACACATTCACATCAGTGCAGACATGGGTAAAATCACCTGGGTACTTTCTGGTGGTTTTAAAATAACTCTAAATATACCGAAATGTGTAATATGAATATAACCTGCTAGAGAAAAGATTTAAGTAAACTGAATTTCACCGTAAAAGAACCGACTATAAAATTCATTTAATTCTGGAAATCATACTATCAAATCAAGTATATGAAATAATGAGCTTTCTGAAATGATATAATTTTACTAAATAATTATTTTTGAAAAGTAAGTTTTTCCACTCACTCAAAACAAGCTATCAGCTAGACTGGCTGATAAACGTTTCCAATCTCCTCGTTACCACCTGAAATACGATATGAATAATCAATTAAACAACTATCAAAACAAGAAACCCTTATAGTCAATTTCTATAATTCTTAAACTACATTTCTCGATACCTGAATAACTTTCCCAAATTACTCTTTTAATCCATTGAAACTAATTACACTTTCTATCCATTTACTAATAACTAATTCATTAATATAACCTTCTTTCCAATCCCCATTGCAATCTTTCTTCAAATCTAACGAAACTAGTAACCATAAAAACTCCACTTAACTTTTATATTCTAACATAAAATTCATTCTTCCAAAGGAGTATTTCATCAACATAAATATTCCACAAAACATACTTCATTCAAGAATCCAAATATAAATTCTAGGGTTTACCCAAAATAAAATTTCCTTACCTTGATGTAAATGGAAGGCAATCACTCAAAAACTTGAACTAACTAGGGTATATTTTCAACTTAATCTGAAAAATTAAACCACTCAATTAAAACCCTAGAAATTTAACATAATATACTTCATTCATCTCATGAAGAAATGGATAATTTAGACCTAAAATTAGGGAAAACAACACTTACCCATCTTCCTTTCCATCCTCTTCCTTTCTATTTTCTTCTTCTTCTTTCTTTTTTTTTTCTTTCCTTTCTTTTTCCTTTTTTCCTTTCTCTTTTCTCGATTTCTCTTCCTCTCTGCGTGTGGGTAAGTGTGAAGGTAATGGGAATTGGGTTTAATTGGTAAAGTTATGGGCTTTTGCAAAGGAAGTCCCTTCACTTCCCAAGAAAATATAAGTAAGTCCTCAACTATAAATTTAATCCATTAAAAACCCTCCATTATTGCAATTATAATATAAACCCCAAGAAATTAATTTATTCCAATAAATTCCTTATTTGACCTTGACTTTGACAATTCAACCCTTGACTTTTGACTAAAAAATATGAGATGTAACAATCTTACCTCCTTAAAAGAATTTCGTCCTCGAAATTCCATGGACATCGACTAATCAGTAAACAGATGAGGATATTGAGCACGCATCTGGTCCTCATTTGCTCATGTAGCCTTTTCTACCGTCTAATTCCTCCAAAGCACCTTGACAAGTGAAATTGTTTGATTTCACTGGATTTGCACATTTCTATCCAGAATTCTCATTGGCTCTTCTATATATGTCAAATTCTCCTTTAATTGAATTGGCTGAGACTCTAGCACATGAGAAGCATCTGCAATGTACTTGTGAAGCATAGAAACATGAAAAACATCATGGATCCTGGATAAATCGTCTGGCAAATCTAATCGATATGCGATTAGGCCAATCCACTCAGTAATCGGATAAGGTCCAACATATCGTGCACTCAACTTTCCTCGTTTGCCAAATCTTAACACCCCTTTCCATGGTGACAATTTCAAAAATACTCTATCTCCAACTGCAAATCTTTCTAAGAGTTCTAAGTCTTATCCCTTAAATACGATGGATTCGTGCAATAGTCCGACCGTTTCTTCGTTTTTGTCGTCTCCTATTTTGCACAAGCAGCAGCAATAAATCGCCAGTTCTTTCAGTATTCGTGGTAAGCAAGATAAGGTAGAAAGAGTTCGTTTCTTCCTCAAATTGGATTAATTCAAGATCTTTCCTGTGCCTATCTGCATAACTTTTCTGTCTGTCTTGTGCTATTTTCAAATTTCCTCTAATCAATTTCACATTTTCTGACGTCATTTGAACCAATTCGGGGCCTACTAACTTTCTTTCACCAACTTCTTCCTAGCATATTGGTGTCCTGCACTTTCTACCATATAAAGCTTCAAAAGGAGCCATTTTTATACTGGAGTGGTAGCTATTATTGTAAGCAAACTCCATCAAAGACAAATGAGTATCCCAGCTACCTTTGAACTCCAAAACACAAGCCCTCAACATATCCTCAAGATTTTGTATGGTCCTCTCTGACTGGCCATCTGTCTGAGGATGAAAAGCTGTACTGAAATGTAGCTTAGTACCCATAGGTCCCTGTAAACTAGGCCAAAATTTGGATGTAAACCGAGGATCTCTATCAAATACAATAGATACTGGAGCACCATATAAGCTAACAATCTCATCCACATACAACTTTGCCAACTTACTTAAAGAATAAGTGATTTTGATTGGTAAAAATCTGGCAGTCTTGGTTAAACGATCTACGATCACCCAAACACCATCATGACCATTTTGAGTACGAGGAAGACCAAACAAGAAGTCCATGGTAATGTGTTCCCACTTCTATTCTGGAATAGGCAAAGGCTAAAGGTCCAGCTGTTTTCTGACGATCTGGTTGTACCTGTTGACAGACCAAACATTTTGATACAAATTCCGCTATCTCTCTCTTCATGCCATTCCACCAATAATGCTCTTTCAAAGTATGATACATTTTAGTACTGCCTGGGTGCATAGCATAAGCAAAATGGTGTGCCTCTTCTAAGATCTCTTTCTTCAATTCTGCAATATCAGGAACACACAACCTGTTTCCCATAACCAACAAACCATCATTTCTAATTGCATAATTTGTTCTTAACCCCGTACTAACTTCGGCTTTCAATCTTTTCAGTGACAGATCTTGAGATTGGGCTAATCCAATCATGTCTACAAGAGTAGGCCTCACTTGAAAATGAGCTAATACCGCTCCTGAAGTAGTAGCTGACAATAGAGCATACAATTTCCTGAACTCACACAACAAAGCTGCATATACTGCATTGGATTGAGAGGAAGAACTAGTCTTTCTGCTAAGTGTAAGTGTTATGCCCTAGGTCCAATCAACTTTGGACATAAACACTTTGAATATATATAATCAATGCATATGTATGGCAATATCTATTATTTAATTGAATTAATATTCTAATAAATTAAATAATAGAATCCGTAGATTCAAGTCTTGGTGATTTGTTAATCACAAGGAGTTGTGATTGTGAGATACAAATTACATATGTTGAATCTTAAATCGTCGTCAAGTGGTCGAGGTAATAACGAGATACGGATATCGTTATTACGGATAGACTATCGCGTGTGGCATTCTT
Organism: Fraxinus americana; assembly: GCA_035079005.1. Classification (NCBI taxonomy): domain Eukaryota; kingdom Viridiplantae; phylum Streptophyta; class Magnoliopsida; order Lamiales; family Oleaceae; genus Fraxinus; species Fraxinus americana. Next base: position 38,776 of record JAVHZT010000237.1, on the reverse strand, counting down.
ACTTGTGAAGTAAGTACGTGATCTCACAAACTAAAGTGTGGTGACACTTGAATGAACACGTGGATGTTTCTTTGTAGAACAAAACATTGGAGACACATGTGAGAGATTCCATGCTGATAACTATCTGAGTGTTAGTGGTTAATCTCTAACGTTCGGTAGTAGAATTGGTCATTCAACTTGAGGTTAAAATAGTGTCTTATATGAAGACAATCATACTTTGGTGATATTGGATGTTATTCTGTCAAAAGTTGCTAATACGACATCGTTCGGGTATGTCAAAAATTATATGAAGGTTGTGAATGATAAATAGAGGATTCGTCATTTTTAGATAGTAAGAGATTATGATATATATTTTCTTTAGTTAATTTCATAACAAAATCCTCCACCAAGGTGTACTTATAAGTCAGAAAAGAGTTTTTGACTTACATTTACTTAATAATAGGATGAAATATATGATCCATAATTAAGATTGATACATATTCATACCTCGTAATTGATGTGATCATATTGATGAAATGATTATAGTTTCACGATAAGCGAACAAGTTTGGTTTTGTCATGCTATGTGATATTTCCCGTCACATGTATTGCCACGATACATTGCTAGATGTCAATGGGACAACGAAAATGAATTAGTGATAAATTAAAAGGGGCGTTTTAATTTATCGATTGTGATTAGATCAAAATAATAATTCACGTCGTTCGCATCGTGATCGGGAACCTAATGGGTCACACACAAAAGAGAATCAAGAATGAGATTTACTAATTAATTAATTGACAAGTGTTGGATAATTAATTAATTGGGTTGTTTATTAATAGGCTCGAATTAATTAATTGGATTAATTAATTCATGGACCAGATTTAATTAATTTGATTAATTAAATCTTGGACGAATTAAGTTTAATAGATGGTAGGAGTCCATCTGGACTTATATTAATAGACTACTAGGGTTTGAAAAGCTGAGAGAATTTTCATTATTCTTGCTAGCACAAGAAAAGAAACCCTAGCCGTCATTCTTGTTCTGTGTGGATCACCATTGGAGGGTGGACAATTGGGCGACTTGGATTGCAGATCGTGATCATTGGAGTTCAAGAAAAAGCAAAAGAATTTGTGGAATTCATCAAAGGTATCATTCTCATCACAGTTTCTATCTAAACACATTGCAGATCCTCGTTTGGGAATTGAAAATTGTTTTATTTCCGCTGTGCATGTTAAGTAAATTCCCAACAGTGGTATCAGAGCCTACTTTGTGTTTGTTAGAAATTGTTTTGCATGATTGAACAATTAAAAGTTAATTGTTTATTTTTGTTTCTTGAATCTAGCAATTTAGAAAATTAATTTTCATCTTCAAAAATCTGTTTTGAAAATGAAAATAATTTTTTCGTAAAAAAAAAAAAAAAAAAAAAAATTGGATCTGGAAAAAAAAGGGCCGCCGCCGCCATGGCAGAGCTCTTGCCACTTGCAATGGCGGCGAGCTTTCCTGAGGAAAGCGGCCAGGCCTTATCGGCTAACGCCGCTGCCAGGCGCTTCGCCGTCCCATTACAATTTCTGCGGCGCGCCGTATGAAATCAACGCTGCGCGACAGGCTCTTATTGCGATTTAAGCGACCCCAATGACTGACTCGTTTGGCTGCTGCCGGCCCGTGTTCTGCCGCTTCAAGCGGAAGTGACCGCCTCATCCGGCGCCGGCGGTGGTTTGGGGAGGGGGCGATTTTGGCCAAGATTTTTAGGGTTTTTCAGAGACGGTGTTTTGATTTGGGGACGGGGGCCTCCTCTGCAATTTCCGAATTTGGGGACCCGTCCGCAATAATGGAAAAAGGGGTCAATGTGCAATTATTAGATTAGGGGTCTGTCATGAAATTTAGTTAATTGAAGGGCTCGCTATTAATTTTAAATTTTGGGTCAGTTTGCAATTTTCAAAATGGTTTTGAATTAAATATTAAAATGGTTTTAAATTAATTTTTCAAATGGATTTGACCTAAAATATTCATTTTGACCCATTTAAAATTTTATTTAAAAATTGACGACTTTTATATTTTCGTTAAAATTAGATTTTAACTTAAATATTAAACTTTGACCCTAAATTGAATTTTATTTTATTTAGGAGTTTTATCCTAAATTAAAATGTTAATTCATTTTAAATTAGAGTTGGACTTTAATTTAATATTTAATTAAAATTTGATTTTAATTAAATTATCCACCCTAGTATATTGTTGAAATTAGAGTTGGACTCTAATTTGACATTTAATTGAAATTTGATTTTAATTAAATTGCCTCGCCTTAATGCTTCTTAAAATTAGAGTTAGACTCTAATTTAGTATTTGTTGACCCCAAAAAATGTTGCCAACAGATGCCGGGCCCACTCGTGCACACGTAAGCTTAATCCAACATGCTAATGCCAATCGACGGTCATAAGGACTCCAGAAAGTGAGCGTGGGAGTGGCTAAAAGGCACGAGACGTCTCAGTTGGGCAACCGGCATAAAAGAAATACGATTGTATAAGAAACCAATCGATAAATGACAAGATTTGTTGTAGAAGAATGTTGCAAAAGAGGTGTTGAAATGAAAGAAATATAGCTCCAAAATATTCAGTTTGTTCTATAAATTTTGCATTAGTCCCTATTGTATTACATGGTTGGGGTATTTATAGTGTTACAACTCAAATTGTGACCTTTGGATCAATTTACACGTGGCCTCATCTCCTCGACCAAGACCTCAAATCCTAGCAATCAAGTTGACTCTCCTAAATTTGTACTAACATTAAATGCTACGACATTGACGAGACAAGACATAAGTAAGCTTTGCACAAAAGTCACATCAATCATTTATAAGAGATTTTCATCATGGCCGAATCCTCATAAGTGGATCTTTGATGGGCCTCGGACGTTAGAAGGAGGGGCCTCGGAGTAACAACGAGGGCCTCGGATTGGTAGCCGGGGCCTCGGAACTCACAGCGAAGCTAGAGAATTATATCCCGATCGAATCAAGCCGGTCCCACCGTCGTGACGTAACGCCACGTGTCCGTTCGTTCTTTAACCCGTAACAATAGTCCCCCAAGTCCATGTGTGGTCATTTATGCCGGCGTGGACTTTCAAAGTCTGAATTTTTGTGCTTTACGCCATTTCTAAGAAAGTCGCTTTGTAAAATTGAAGTTCTTTTGGAGCTACGTCGAGATGAGGTGAGTTCGTATTTGAACCGGCCGAGGCTGATTTTCTTTTGATGAGGCGAGTTCGTATTCGAGCGCGAAGCGATTTTCTTTTGATGAGGCGAGTTCATATTCGAGCGGCGAGGCTGATTTCCTTTTGATGAGGCGAGTCCATATTCGACGGCGAAGTGATTTCCTTTTGATGAGGCGAGTCCATATTCGGGTGGCGAGGCCGATTTCCTTTGATGAGGCGAGTTCATATTCGAAGCGGCGAGGTGATTTCCTTTTGATGAGGCGAGTCCATATTCGAACCGGCGAAGCTGATTTCCTTTTGATGAGGCGAGTCCATATTCGAACTGGCCGAGGCTGATTTCCTTTTTATGAGGCGAGTTCATATTCGAACTGGCCGAGGCTGATTTCCTTTTGATGAGGCGAGTTGACGTTCATAGAAATTGATGCCTGTGATGTGACGGTTTCTTATGTTTCCAAGGCCAATGAACTGCATCGAGACGAGTTTCAATAGCCGTACAGCTGTTTTTATTTAATGCACAATGATGGCTAATTATTGGGGTATGTAGTTTCGAGGACAAGTTCACGCGTGAGCAGTGTTGGTTCGTGCACGCACAAATCTGAGGCGTTGATGTAAAGAAAACGTTTGATTTCAAGGGTCAAGATTTGTGCAATTTTGTACGCTTCGGATTAGCGAGATCTGATCTAGCTTGCCGGGCTGAATCCTTCGCTAGTATAAAAGCCAAAACTTTGTCATTTTCATACTTTACTTTCACGAAACACTCGGAAATTTTGAAAGCGTCTTCTTGTTAATCATTTTCCGACGAACTTCCGACGAACTTCGGCGAACTTTAGTCTTTCCTTCGCTTTAGGTACTTTCTCCTTGCGTAGTTGTCTTCCTATTTTCCTTAGACACCCTTTTCTTGCACTATTCATATTCTTCCAACAACAATGTCTTCCGAGGCGTCTCTAGCCATGACGGTAGTTAGGAGTGGGGAGGAGTCGGTGTGCAGGGCCTACGGTGAGTGGTATAGCATGACCAGAAGAGCCTATAGATTATGAGGCGGGATGGGGGGCAGCCAAAATCAATCCAATATCACTTACGCCAAACTAGACGAACTTAGGCGGACTATAACATCCCCCATTACGTCAAACTCTTGGTCCCCGATGCTCGCGAAAGGGCTTGTTTTCCGAGGCCCAATTGCGTGGCCTTCGGTGAACACACCAGCAAGGCGGTGTGCGTACGCCTCTGCACCCCTTCTTTAGGGGTGTGCTTTGAGGACCTTCATGTTGTCCCCCACCCAAATTCTTCCTAATGGGTGGAGCCAAGTCGTTGGGACCTACTTACTGTGTAAGGAAGTGTCTATGGGCGAGGACCTCCCACTTCATGTTTTAGAGTCCCTCTTCCACGCCGAGAGTCGTGGGAAAAGATGACTCAAAGGGGTGGTATTACATCACTCCACTGGGGCTCCCACGCCCCGCTTTGTGGTTGGGCTCCCTTCATCCATAAAGGGGTGGAAGGAGTCGTGGTTACGGGTGACGGGTAGGTGGCGAGATGGTGGAGGGAGATCTTTGTCCCAGAACATTACCGCGCCGACCCAGTACTACGAGGCTTGTGAGTGTCAATTTGAGTTCTTATAGCTTCAACATGCCTGTTTCTGATACTGATAACTGCCCCTTTTTTGCAGATTGTAGCACAAGGTACGAGCTTTAAATTTGAGTGGGCCGTTATAGAAGACATTCTGAAACGATCTCCGAGGCTCAGAAGCTTTTCTCACTTAATCGAAAGGAGCGAGATACTTCATTGATTTGGATGATGGCCTCCAAGGGTAAGCGGCGCCTTTACTTTTAACTAGCGGCCTCTTTTACTGATTTTGAAGCGACTTCTCTTCGTAATCGCGAGATAAATTCACCAAGAAGGATTATGCCCTGCACGATATGGCCGATATAATGAAGGCCACCTCCTTCTTAGGAGGCGAAAGCACTAAAACACAGGTCCACTGGGGCAAAAGCGGGTAAAGTCCAAGTGGACCGCCTCGGCAAGAACAAAAATGAGAAAGAGGTGAGGAGGAGGTGCAAGAGGAGGCCCCAAAGGTGGCAAGCCGACGGTGGCGAAGAGCGAGGTGTGGGCGATGAGCCGCAAAAGAAGAGAAAGGCTGGGCCCCGAGGTGGGGGTCGTCAAGTTTTGGGACCACGTGTCCTTTGGAGAAGGGAGGTTCGAAGCGGCCCGAAGCTCCTCCGGTCTTCGATTGATGCTTGCCATGGTGACGGTCTAGGAAGATCGTCATGGATGACGTGGCGAGAGTAGAGGGGGCCACCAAGAAGAAGGCTGTGGAGAGGACTCCGGGAAAGTCTGGGAATTTCTGGGGGCGAGGGAGGACAAAATAGCCCCTGGCACATGTAATAGAAATCTTTGCCTTCGGAGGTGAGGGCGGCCACGAGGCTTCAACAAGTTACGGACGGAGAGGTGGCGGAATTATGTGGCCACAGCGATCTTTGTGGACCTCACCACTACTTTGGTGAGCCAAGCGCCGGGGCCTTGGGGGTTGCATTGGAATGCCAAGCTGTTTTGGCGAGATATTCGATCAAGGAATAGAGCCTCTCGTGACGAGCGGAAAAGGTGAAGGCGGAGCGGCGGAGAAGAAGGAGGCCAACATTGAACCGAGAATTCGGAGAGAGATGTTGATGATTCAAAACGCGATGCTCTCTGGCGAGAGATTGAGGCCACGAAGAAGGAGGTTCACGAGAGCGATGTGAGGTGGCGCCCTCACCAAAAAGGTGGAGATTTCGACAACCACCGGAAGGTCCTTGCCGAAGCAGCTTTGGCGAAGGCAAACCTTGAGTTAGGCAGGGCTAGGGACGCCGGGCGGTTCATGGAGAAGGAGGCCGAGGTGGTTGGAGGCCGAAGTGAAAAGATACGAAGGCGACGTGGTCGAGGCGGGCGATATTGCGGTGAGGAATTATATAGCCAACTTCCATCCTGTGAAAAGTATCGACGCTTCGGCTGTATTGGAGCAGTGGCCTATCGGGAGGTCTTTGAGAGGTTGGGAGAGGCACATCCGAGCTCGATGTTTACGAATTGAGAGGCGAGTTCTTGGATGAGGAGGTTACGCGGACACCGGTGAAGAAGGCGAAGTGGTGGAACTCGACCACGAGGATGTGCCTGCGAAGGGCCTCAACCTGATGAAGCACCTCAAGCACCAGATGCTCCAGCTCCCACCCCACTGCTCCTTGATACATTTTGTAATTTTAACTCATTACTTTGTAATTCGTTCGGCATATCAATATAACACGGATTTTGCTTCATCTTTGCGCCGCCATTTATCTTTTCTACAATGAACTTAACTTAATGCAACGGTATCAAGGCCTTGCCATACTTAAATAATTAATAACTAGAATGGAATAAGCGAGCAAACTATTCGACAAAGCAACCAAGCAACTTAAGCGAATCTCCTTTACAAAACTTTTGACAAGCTGCTTTTCAGGGTATCATTACGAAACTACCTTAACTTAATCCTTGATGAAGCTTGTTTTTCTTAACCTCTTGCTTGGTGGATGGTTCATCCAAGCGAGGCTTCCCCTTTAGCGTTCGGCTTCACCAAAGGGAGGCTTGTGATGTACGCTTTGGAGTTCGAACGAGGTGGCCTTCTTTTAAGGTTCCATCCTCTCCTCCGAAGCGCCCACGCTTCCCGACTTGGTGGATGGTTCATCCAAGCGGAGGCTTCTCCCTTTAGCGTTGACTTCACCAAAGGGAGGCTTGTGATGTACGCTTTGGAGTTCGAACGAGGTGGCCTTCTTTTAAGGTTCCATCCTCTCCTCCGAAGCGCCACGCTTCCCGGCTTGGTGGATGGTTCATCCAGCAGAGGCTTCTCCCTTTAGCGTTCAGCTTCACCAAAGGGAGGCTTGTGATGTACGCTTTGGAGTTCGAACGAGGTGGCCTTCTTTTAAGGTTCCATCCTCTCCTCCGAAGCGCCCACGCGACTCAGCGTGGTGGATGGTTCATCCAAGCGAGAGGCTTCTCCCTTTAGCGTTCGGCTTCACCAAAGGGAGGCTTGTGATGTACGCTTTGGAGTTCGAACGAGGTGGCCTTCTTTTAAGGTTCCATCCTCTCCTCCGAAGCGCCCACGCTTCCCAGCTTGGTGGATTGTTCAGCCAAGCGGAGGCTTCTCCCTTTAGCGTTCAGCTTCACCAAAGGGAGGCTTGTGATGTACGCTTTGGAGTTCGAACGAGGTGGCCTTCTTTTAAGGTTCCATCCTCTCCTCCGAAGCGCCCATGCTTCCCAGCTTGGTGGATGGTTCATCCAAGCGGAGGCTTCTCCCTTTAGCGTTCGAGCTTCACCAAAGGGAGGCTTGTGATGTACGCTTTGGAGTTCGAACGAGGTGGCCTTCTTTTAAGGTTCCATCCTCTCCTCCGAAGCGCCCACGCTTCCCGGCTTGGTGGATGGTTCATCCAAGCGAGGCTTCTCCCTTTAGCGTTCGGCTTCACCAAAGGGAAGCTTGTGATGTACGCTTTGGAGTTCGAACGAGGTGGCCTTCTTTTAAGGTTCCATCCTCTCCTCAGAAGCGCCCATGCTTATGGTAGTTGACGATGAAGGAGAAAACTTATTTATTTATAAAGGCCGGGAACAACATCCGGCTACGATTACATTCAACGATAATACATTCTCGGATGTTCAACATTCCACGGGTGAGGTTGGTCTGCCGTCCATGTCTTTTATCCGGTAGGTGCGGGCCGAATTTCCTTTTCAATTTGGTAGGGTCCTTCCCAGTTGGGTCCTAGGGTGCCCACCCCGGCTCCTTTGAGGATAGGAAAACCCTGCGAAGGACTAAGTCGTTTATGCGGAAGGACCTCCTTTTCATCTTTGAGTTGTAGTATCGACTCATCTTCCTCAGGTAGGTTGCAAGCTTCAGCTGGGAATCATCCCTCTTTTCTTCAAGGAAATCAAGCTCACACCTTCGAAGTTCCTCATTAGATATCTCATTGAAGCTTAATCTTCTGGGTGAGGGTAATCCTACCTCCATTTGGGCTCATCGCTTCGGCGCCATAAGTCATGGAGAAAGGGGTTTCCACTGTGGGTGTTACGCTCGTCGTTCGTATCGCCCATAGCACACAGGGTAATTCATCTACCCAAGCTCCCTTAGCCGTATCAAGCTTCTTTTTCAAGGTGTGTTTGATGGTCTTGTTGACGGCCTCCACTTGGCCATTGGCCTGGGGGTGATGAGGCGTAGAAAAGTGCTTTCTGATTCCAAGTTCTTCACAGAGGTCCCGGACCTTCCGGTTGTCAAATTGTTTGCCATTATCAGAGACGATCGAGTGAGGGATGCCGAAGCGACAAATGATATTCTTCCATAGAAATTTGGAAGTGTTGGCCTCAGTGATCTTTGCCAGAGGCTCAGCTTCTACCCATTTCGTGAAATAATCGATAGCTACTATGGCGAAACTGGCGCCTCCCCTGCCCTTAGGTAATGGGCCAATGAGGTCCACCCCCCACTTGCTAAAGGGCCATGGGCTGGTCACTGTAGTAAGCTCCTGAGAGGGTTGTCTCTGCACGTTGGAAAAACGTTGGCACTTGTCACATTTGCGAACGAATTGGAGAGCATCTTTTTTCATTGTAGGCCAGTAATATCCCTGCCTCAATGCTTTATTGGCCAAAGCTAATCCTCCAGAGTGATTGCCACAGATGCCCTCATGAATTTCTCTAAGTACATAATCAGCTTCTTCTTCTCCTACGCAGAAGGAGAGGTGCAGAGAATCCACGTTTGTATAGAACATCGTCCACTAACAAGAAATGGGCAGACCTTCTACGTATTTTATACGCACCTTCCTTATTATCGGGTAAGGAATGATCTTTGAGGTAAGATATGAGAGGTTGCATCCAAGTTGGGGTACCTTCTACCCACATCACCACCTCTGCGGAGGTGGACGGCCTGGGGAGGTGTTCAATTGGGACCACTGCCAACAATTCAGAATCTTTGCTGCTAGCAAGCTTAGATAAGGCATCAGCGTGCGCGTTTTCAAGGCGTGGTATCTGACTTAATTCAAATTTCTCAAAGGAAGGGAGTAGGCTCATTACCAATTTGAGATATGAGGCCATGGCTTTGTCCACTTGCCACGAAGTTGCCGTTTACTGTCCCACTATAAGGCGGGAGTCGGCTGGCGATGTGAAGCCTATATACTTGCAATTCCTTGGCAAGCAAGAGGCCAGCGAGGAGGGCCTCATATTCTGCAGCATTGTTGGTGGCTTTGAAGCTGAACCGTACTGCACTATTCAACATATGACCTTCAGGGCTCACAAGAACTACGCCGGCACACGAGCTGTCTCCCTGCCCGAACCGTCTATGAACAAATTCCACGTTGGGGGCTCGGAAGGCTCCGCCTCCTGGCCAATTTCTGGCACGTTGGTAAATTCTGCCACAAAATCTGCTAAAGCTTGCCCTTTGACAGCAGTTCTGGCTTTGAAGAGGATTTCAAATTCGCTCAACTCCACTGCCCACTTCAGTAGTCTACCCGAGGCGTCTGGCTTTTGTAGAACTTGTCTGAGTGGAAAGTTTGTCGATACATGAATGGTGTGAGCACGAAAATAGGGCCTCAATTTGCGAAGCGACGATCAATGCCGGGGCTAACTTTTCCATGTACGGGTATCGCGTCTCGGGAGGTATTAAAGCCTTGGCGATATAATAAACGAGCGGTGAGTTGAATTCTCCTCCCTCACAAGTCTTGCACTTATAGCCTCGAGGAAACCTGCTAAGTAAAGTTGTAGCACCTCGCCAAGTTTGGGTTTTGATAGGAGGGGCACTGCCTAGGTGCCTTGTGAGCCCCTGGAAAGCCTCTTCACACTCCTCAGTCCACTGAAACCTCTGTCCTCCCTTGAGTATTCTAAAGAATGGGAGGCACTTATCAGTGGATTTCGATATAAAGCGGCTCAAAGCAGCCACACGACCCGTCAAACTTTGCACTTCTTTTGGTTTCTGTGGGGATTTCATCTCAATTAACGCTTGGATCTTTTCTGGATTTGCTTCGATGCCACGTTGATTGACCATGTACCCTAAGAACTTGCCTGACGCTACCCCAAAGGCACATTTCAGGGGATTCAACTTCATGCGATACTTTCGCAGAACTTCAAAGGCTTCATGGAGGTGGGATATGTGATCATCCACTTTCAGACTCTTAACAAGCATATCATCTACATAGACCTCCATAGTTTTCCCAAGCAAATTAGCAAACATCTTGTTTACTAACCTCTGGTACGTTGCTCCAGCATTCTTTAATCCAAAAGGCATCATTCTGTAGCAATAAAGGCCTCGGTCCGTTATGAACGAGGTGTGCTCCTCATCGCCTGAGTACATGGGAATTTGATTGTAACCAGAGTAGGCATCCATGAAACTCAGGGACTCGTGTCCAGCAGTGGAGTCCACCAACTGATCAATTCTGGGGAGTGGGAAGCTGTCTTTCGGACATGCCTTATTGAGGTCAGAAAAATCAATGCATACCCTCCACTTCCCATTGTGCTTTTTCACCAGTACCGGATTGGATATCCATTTTGGGTAGAGGGCCTCCCTTATAAAGCCATTGTTAACAAGCTTCTGCACTTCCTCTTTCAAGGCCTCATACCTCTCTGGGTTAAGGGCTCGCCTCTTACGTACGTGCGGGGTAACTTTTGGATCATTTTTTAGGTGGTGGCAACTGACTCCAGGGTCAATGCCTACCATATCCTCATGCCTCCAGGCAAAGACATCGTGATTCTTGCACAAAAATTCTTTAAGCTCCCCTTTGAATCTTGGGGCTAAACTTCTTCCAACCTGCAGCAACTTGGTTGGTTCCTTTGATTCGATAGGTAAGCTTTCTAACTCTTCCATGGGAGCTGCACAGGGAATCAGCCTCGGTTATTCATGGATCGAGTTCATCAAGTGCTGGTGATTCGAGGCTACTGGTACCTGCCACCATGTGCATATCCCTAGGCTCAGCCTTCCTCACAGAGTTAAGGTAGCATTCCCTTGCCCCTCTCTGGTCTCCTTTGACCGTTGCCACCCCTCTATCAGTTTGGAACTTCATGCATAGGTGATGAATGGAGGTAATTGCTCCCAAGTCCTTCAACGCGGGCCTCCCCAATACCCCATGATAGGCTGACCTGCTGTCCACTATCAAAAATTCCATAAAGCATGTGGCTACTAGGGGTGGAACTCCCATTTCTACGGCTAGGGTAATTTTGCCCCTTGGGATATCTTGTCCCCGTGAAACCGTATAAGGGAGTGTCGGTGGGGGTTAACTCATGATCCGGGATCATTTTGTCAAAGGTAGATCCAAATAGGATGTTCACGGAAGCGCCATTGTCTACCAGCATTCGCCTCAGTCCGTTCCTGGCTATCACAGCTCTTACTACCAGAGCATCACAGTGTGGGTAATGAATACCTTCGGAATCTTCATGTGTAAACACAATCGGAGGCGATTGGCTCCTTCGCGAACTGCTGCCCACAATGTAGCTAGTCAATGGAGGAGCCCTTGCCTCTCGCACGTAGTTCCTTTGAGAGTTTCTGGTGCTTCCACCAACATAAGGACCTCCAAATATTGTGTCAATCTCGTGAACCGAGGGGACATCATCGGGTCTACCACGATGGTCTCTTCGTTCTTTGTTCATTTGGGTTTCTATTCCTTTCTCTTTCTCTTCCACGAGGAGATGCTTCCTGTGATGGGAAGGGGCCTGCGCCTCGCCTAGATCGTGAATCTTGCCTCGGCGGGGGCCTACTCCTTGGTCTTGAGTTGTTCCGATTGTTGCTTACGGAATCAATTTACGGGATGCAAGGCTATGTCTCTACGATCGCGATGGCATGGTTGTAGGAATGGTCATAAGTTCAATAGACTTGGGAGTTGCCTCAGCCTTGATACGAGTTACTTCACCGGCCTCGTCCTCGATGTGGTGCCTGTTTTGTTCGGTGATTTTCAGGGGCACCCGTAGTCGGTACGTCCTCGTAGGCCAAAGTTGGTACAGCATTCAATGTGGCAGCGGCAAGTGCCTGCCCTGAGCCTTGGGCAGCTTCCACATTGGGTTGACCCCACTGCTGATCCATCAGGTGGGAGGTTGGACCTCTACCACGTTGCCTTTGTTGGGGTTGTAGACCCCTACTTGCCCTGTTTCGATGTTCTATCAGTTCCTCATTGATGATTTCACGTCGCATCATCTCCAACAAGGCATCATAAGTTGGGGGATCTTGATTCTGCACATCTCTCCAAAACAGGGTATTCATGTTGAGGCCTCCTCTAAGGGCGGATAGAGCTTCGCGATCAGTGACTTGAACACAGCAAGTCATTTCGTCGTGAAGCGGAATGAAAACTTTTCAAAGTTTCTTCTGGCTGTTGTCTCATATCTTGGAGGCGTTGGATTGGGGCCTCGCCTTCTTTACTTACTGCGAATCTTTTCAAAAAAGTGGTTTTGAATTCTGGCCAACTTCGAATGCTCCCAGGAGGTAACCTACTATACCCAAATTTCAGCAGCTCCACTTAGAGTCAAATGGAATGCCCTGCATTTAACAATGGAGTGGCGCCTCTCGGGCTCATGTGTGTTTTGTAGGCCCATGTTCAAGTGCTTCTGCGGGTCGCCTCTCCCATCATATTTGGGTATCTTGGGCATAGTATAATGATTTGGGACACGGGCATTTCTTAGCTCCCTTGAGAATGGCGATTGTCATCGTCATCATCTAAGTCACGGGATCTGCAGGGGACCATCCGAATCATAATTAGCCTCGGCTTCATGCAGGCCATTGCGTGGAGGGTCTGCACAGTTACGAGCCTCCTCATCCCTCCTAAGGCGTTCATGACGAGGTGGCATAGCACGGGGGGCACGTTCTTGCCTTTCCTCCGGCTGCCGAACCTCAGGAGGTGGGGGCTGTGGCCTATTCCTAGAAGCGTGGGCTGCATTCCTTTGTCTTCGCCTCTGACCTATCGGGCTAAGCCTATCAAATACAACGCGGACCTGCGGGGCCTCGGTCTTGGCTCATATTCGGGAGGGAAATTATCCTCCATGTTGAACGGGGCTTCGGAGGGTCGGCGGAAGCATAATTGGAGGAAATATCGACTCCAACTTCCCTTTCTCTTTGGGCTTCCTCCCTATCTTTGGAGGAATAAGTTCTTTGACTGCGAACCCGTCGAGGTTGATATGGCTCTTGTGGAACAAAGGAGGGAGGTGGGGGACCTCCCTGGCCTTGCATTTGCCTCAATAGCTCTTGCATCGCCAAGTTTTGATTAGTAATGCTCCTCATATTGGCTGCCATGGTTGCCATTTCCCTAGTAAGCTGGGCCGCCAACCTCCTACCACCTCGCCTGTGATGGTGGTGGGGTCGGCGTCGGACCGCGGGGCCTCGTTGTCGGCTTCTCTAGTTCGTGCGGGGGAGCCTCTTTTCCTGAACTCATGTCTCTTGAAAGCTGGAATAAACTTGAACTTCGGGGGCTTCCTCTTATTCTTCTTTGAAGAATAAATCCTTTTTCAAGGGGGATGCCCAAAAATGTTTCAGCAAGCCTTTTCCACGGGGTTGCTCGTGGTTATAGTGTGGTTTCCCACAGACGGCGCCAATCTGTTGACCACAAATGTTGCCAACGGATGTCGGGCCCACTCGATGCACACGTAAGCTTAATCCAACATGCTAATGCCAATCGACGGTCATAAGGACTCCAGAAAGTGAGCGTGGGAGTGGCTAAAAGGCACGAGACGTCTCCGTTCAGGCAACCGGCATAAAAGAAATACGATTGTATAAGAAACCAATCGATAAATGACAAGATTTGTTGTAGAAGAATGTTGCAAAAGAGGTGTTGAAATGAAAGAAATATAGCTCCAAAATATTCAGTTTGTTCTATAAATTTTGCATTAGTCCCTATTGTATTACATGGTTGGGGTATTTATAGTGTTACAACTCAAATTGTGACCTTTGGATCAATTTACACGTGGCCTCATCTCCTCGACCAAGACCTCGAAATCCTAGCAATCAAGTTGACTCTCCTAGCTGTACTAACATTAAATGCTCTGACATTGACGAGACAAGACATAAGTAAGCTTTACACAAAAGTCACATCAATCATTTATAAGAGATTTTCATCATGGCCGAATCCTCATAAGTGGATCTTTGATGGGCCTCGGACGTTAGAAGGAGGGGCCTCGGAGTAACAACGAGGGCCTCGGATTGGTAGCCAGGGCCTCGGAACTCACAACTGAAGCTAGAGAATTATATCCTGATCGAATCAAGCCGGTCCCACCGTCGTGACGTAACGCCACGTGTCCGTTCTGTTCTTTAACCCGTAACAGTATTTAATTAAGATTTGATTTTAATTAAATATGTTCGCCCTAATATTTTGGAATTAGAGTTTGACTCTTATTTTGTATTTAATTAAAAATTGATTTTAATTAAATTCAACCGTATTAATTTGATTATAATTAGAGTTGAACTTTAATTTAACTTTTAATTAAAATTTGATTTTAATTGAATTGTTTTGCCCTAAAATTTTATTGGAATTAGAGTTGGACTCTAATTTGGTATTTAATTAAAATTTGATTTTAATTAAATAGTCCCGCCCTATAATTGTAGAATTAGAGTTGGATTCTAATTTGATATTTAATTGAAATTTGATTTTAATTAAATAAGTCCGCTAATTAAATTAATTAATTAATTAGATTAATTAATTATTTAATTGTTCCGATCCATTTGTCTAAATTAGTTTAGACGACTTTAATTGCTAGAAACTTGAAACATGTTTGCATATAATATTAGATATTATAGGAATGCATTTATATGATGAATGTTTTATTAGTGGATGATTATGGACTCGACCATGTGGATGTGTTGAATGGTTAGTTTTATTCTTGTTGTTTTATGGGCCGGCGAGCTCTTATTTATTTTGGACCTGCGAGTCCGTTGTTATTATTTTGGGCCTGCGTGTCCAATATTATTTAGGCTCGCGTGCCAACTAGTATAGGATACAAGTTGCAATTTGGACTAATTGGAGATACAAGAAGAGGAGGAGACCATAGAGATGGAGCATTGTATAAATCAATGCTATACCCCCTAGGAACTGACCGACTAGTCTTCCTTATGGCTCGGGAAGACTAGATAGTATAAGTCCATAATCGTCCACACTATTATATGTATGTTTATTTGCATGTTAGATGTATAATAAAATATATATAATTATTACGATGTAGACCTTTTGCATACAAAACCCCCTCGTTAAAAATATTAAGTCAATTTGTTATTTGCCTTCCATCATTATAGTGAAAAACGAGAGTCCTAAAATCGATCTTAGCTTGTTGAGTACACTCGAAAATTTGGTCCATTAGGGATATGTTTGACACTACGAAATATTAGATATTTCTGAATGATGAGTTTGACTTAACTAATATTTATCTTTTGTTGAGTACACTCAAGAAGATAAATTTTAGAGGCATGTTAAAATATTAAGTCATATTTATATTCGCCTTCCTTCATTATAGTGAAAAACGAGAGTCCTAAATCGATTTTAGCTTGTTGAGTACACTCAAGGCTGGTCTATTAGGGATATGTTTGACACTATGAAATATTAGATATTTCTGAATGATGGGTTTGACTTAACTAATATTTATCTCTTGTTGAGTACACTTTCAAGGAGATAAATCTTAGAGGCATGTTAAGCTAACACATAAGATGTGTGTGAAGACAAAGAGTTGTCGGGTTAATGATGCTGGGAGTTGTATGGAGATACAATTGATAATAGTATCTACCCAAATGTTTTATTAGGGCTTGTTGAGTACACTCAAGGTTTTAATATAACAAATGGGATCCCGACCACCGGGAATCAAATGCAATTCCATAAATTTATGTGAGAGGGTCATAAATTTGAGTTAAACAGTGGGAGCGAAATTAATTTAATAAAAGGCCATGTTAAATTAATTCATGCATTATATATATTATTTCTTTTACTTTTTGTCGTTTACATTTATTGAATCATGAGTAACCATATGTAAGAGACATATTGTATGCCAACAACCAAAGCAAATTTTCTTGATTGACGCCGCAATCTGAGAATTGTTCTCAGACATGAAAAATTGGTTGTGTCCTTGAGTAGTCCTTTCTAGAGACACCTGTTGATGACTCGATAAAAGAAGAGGTGGCTGCTATAATAAACACAGTGATGACGATAGTACTACAACATATGTGATGTTTGTAACTATGTCACCTGAGTTACAAAGCAACATAAGAGTATAGATGCTAACACATGATTTTTTCATCTCAATATGTTGAATGATGAACAATCATACGAGGAAATATATGATATTTCCCAGCAACTATACCAGTGCTTAATGACAGAAGAATCTTCAGCCGGTGCTCGTGTGCTGATGCAGACTACTTTGAGAATTGTCTTGATTGCGTTCAGTCATGAACAATGAA
Source organism: Fraxinus americana (assembly GCA_035079005.1). Taxonomy (NCBI): domain Eukaryota; kingdom Viridiplantae; phylum Streptophyta; class Magnoliopsida; order Lamiales; family Oleaceae; genus Fraxinus; species Fraxinus americana. The sequence goes on along the minus strand of JAVHZT010000237.1, from coordinate 22,218 downwards.
CTAAGTATAGACTTGGTTCTGCAATCTCTGTCAGAGGGTTATTCATAACTAATTATGAATTTAACATGAATAAACTCGAAACACGCTCATTGAGATGCTAAACATGCTTAAAACTGTTAAGTCCAACATCTATATTTGTAGTGGACAAATCTTAGTCATAGACCTCGATAGGGAAGTCTAAAGGATGCTTTAGGAAAGCAACGAAGATGACTAAGACAGTTGAAGCGAATAAGGACAATACCAAATCTGATGATCCTTATTATCATTTTGGAATGGTGGGTCATTAGAAATGAAATTGCAAGGCTTAAATCTACTTCATTAGTTTCATGGGTATTAGATACTAGATATAGATCTCATATTTGTATAAATATGCAGAAACTAAATAAAAGTAGATCGCTGCAGAAGGGAGAAGTTGACCTACACGTTGAAAATGAGCAAAAGTTGCTGCATTGCCTGTAGAAGCATATTTCTCGCAATTGCCTTTAGGCTCGATATTAGAATTAGAGAAATGTTAATTTTGTTCTCACCATTACCAAGAGCATTAAATAAATTTCATGTTTTGCCATGAATTATTTTAATGTTAAGGACAATTGTTGTTCCTTTTTATCTTGATAAGATCTTAATGGTTATGGTAAATTACAAAATGACATTTATATTCTAAACATCGAGTATTCTATAATGAGTATAGAAATTGAAAGGTATAAAAATGATAATCTAAATAACACCTATATCTGGCATTGTGAATTTGGTCACATAAATAGAATGCAATTCCAAACTTATATGGAGATGTATATTTGGGTCAAATGATTTTGAATCATTTGATAAATGCGAATCATGTCTGTAAGACACAGTGACCAAATCTCCTTTTAATTGAAAAGGAAAATGATCTGCACAATTATTAAGTCTAATACATAGTGATGTATGTAGACCCATATCAGTTTATGTCAGGTGAAGTTTATCTTATCTCATCACATTTACTAATGACCATTTCAGAAATGATCATGTATATTTGATGAAATTCAAGCATGAAACTCTTAAAATGTTCAGGGGATTCAAGCTAGAAATAGAGAAACAAATAGGTAAATATATTCTTACACTAAGATTTGATCGATGTGGAGAATATCTAAAAGGAAGAATTTTAGATTATCTGAAAGAGAATGAGATTTTCACGCAGTGGATTCCTCCACATACATTGCAACATAATGGTGCATCTGAAATGAGGAATCGTGCACTATTAGATATAGTGCAATAGAGAACCAGCCATGCAAACATTCAAAAGTCGTTTTGAAGTCATGCACTGATTGATACGTGCTGCGTACTAAATCGTGTCTCATCTAAATCGGTTGACAAAACTTCATACGAGTTATGAAAATGCCCAACTTATCTCATATGAAAGTTTGGACTGTGACGCTTATGTGAAGCGCACTGAATTGGATAAGTTTGAGACTAAATCCGATAATTATATATTTGTGGATATCCAAGAGATAATTGGATATCAATTCTATGATCCCGTTGAGAAGAAGATGTTCATCTAAAGACATGTCGTACTCTTAGAGAAAGTGTTTATTCTAAGAGAGACAGTGGGAGTAGAATAAATCTTGAAAGAGTTCAAGAGTCCACAGATATAATTGACTGAATAGATGAACCTGAGTCTTATCCCACACCAGCTGAGGGACATATTCTTGATCAGGAAGTGGAGACTTCTGAGGACACGTTAGCTCAGTGTAAATCTTGTAGGATCATTTGACCTCCTAGAAGGTACGAATCCATGATTACTAATCAAGGATAATTAACCTACTAATTACATAGAAATAAAGTCAAGTGTTGACTTAAAGAGATGGACTTGTTGTATGTAACCGAGGTTTGACCATGGTCGACTTGCCTAATGGATTAGAACCCATAGGTTGTAAATGAGTTTACAAGAAAATGTCAATATGGATTGAAACAAGCCTCTTGGAGCTGGAATCTTCGATTGATACAAAAGTCAAAATGTTTGATTTTATCAAAAATGAAGACGAAATGTGCGTTTACAAGAAGATAGTGGGAGCATTGTCGCATTCCTGATATTATATGTATGAGACATATTATAGGAAACAACGTCTCTATATTTCAAATGTTGAAATTATGATTGTCAAATAATTTCTCCGTGATGGACGTGGGAGAAGCAAGTTGATCTAAAGAGATAGATCTAGAAGGTTGCTTAACTCATCCCAATCTATACAAATAAAATCTCGAGAAAATTTTATATGGAGAAAATGAACTGATAGTTCATGGATAGAATGATGCTGACTTCTAGTCAGACTAGAATAATAGCACATCTCAAATAGGATATTGGTTTACTCTTAAGCGGTGTGTTGGAAATATTCCAAATAACCGTTGATTCAATAATGGAAGCCTTATACATCATTGCTTTACAAAGCAACAAAAGTTGTGGTCTGGATCAGGAAGTTCATTACTGAACTTAGAGTAGTTCTTAACATTGTTGATCACACGCTTATGCATTGTGATAACAATGGAGCAAATCGATAAGCGAAGGAACTAAGGTATCATCAATAATTCAAACATGTGTTAATGATGTATTATCTCATTGGAAAGATAATACAATGAAATGATGTAAAGAAAGAATAAATTCCAACAAGTTATTAAATGGCAGATCCACTGACAAAGAGTCGTCGTGTCATAAAAATGATCGTATGGTATAAGACACATAAGTGATTGGATCTAGTGCAAGTGGGAGTTTGTAAGTGTTATGCCCTAGGTCCAATCAACTTTGGACATAAACACTTTGAATATATATAATCAATGCATATGTATGGCAATATCTATTATTTAATTGAATTAATATTCTAATAAATTAAATAATAGAATCCGTAGATTCAAGTCTTGGTGATTTGTTAATCACAAGGAGTTGTGATTGTGAGATACAAATTACATATGACTGAATCTTAAATCGTCCGTGGTCGAGGTAATAACGAGATACGGATATCGTTATTACGGATAGACTATCGCGTGTGGCATTCTTACTTGTGAAGTAAGTAGCTGATCTCACAAGCTAAAGTGTGGTGACACTTGAATGAACACGTGGATGTTTTGCTGTAGAACAAAACATTGGAGACCCGCTGAGAGATTCCACATGGATAACTATCTAAGTGTTAGTGGTTAATCTCTAACATTCGGTAGTGGAATTGGTCCTTTGACTTGAGGTCATCATAGTACCTTATATGAGGGCAGTCATACTTTGGTGATGTTGGATGTTGATCTGTCAAGGGTCGCTAATACAACATCGTTCGGGTATGTCAAGAATCATATGAAGGTTGTGAATGATAAATAGAGGATTCGTCACTCTTAGATAGTAAGAGATTATGGTCTACATTTTATCCAGTTAAGTTGTTAATGAAATCCTTGGCCAAGGTGAACTCATAAGTCGGAAAAGAGTTTTCGACGTACATTGACTTAACAGTGGGACAAAAGATGTGATCGATAATTGAGATTGACACATATCCATATCTCATAATTGATCGGATCATATTGACGAAAGGATTATAGTTTCACGGTAAACGAACAAGTTTGGTTTTGTCATGCTATGTGATATTTCCCGTCACATGTATTGCCCTGATACATTGTTAGATGTCAATCTGGGACAACGAAAATGAATTAGTGATAAATTAAAAGGGGCGTTTTAATTTATCGATTTTGATTAGATCAAAATAATAATTCACGTCGTTCGGCATCGTGATCGGGAACCTAATGAGTCACACACAAAAGAGAATCAGAAGAATGAGATTTACTAATTAATTAATTGACAAGTGTTGGATAATTAATTAATTGGGTTGTTTATTAATAGGCTCGAATTAATTAATTGGATTAATTAATTCATGGACCAGATTTAATTAATTTGATTAATTAAATCTTGGACCGGATTAAGTTTAATAGATGGGCCGAGTCCATCTGGACTTATATTAATAGACTACTAGGGTTTGAAAAACTGTAGAGAATTTTCATTATTCTTGCTAGCACAAGAAAAGAAACCCTAGCCGTCATTCTTGTTCTCTGTGTGGATCACCATTGGAGGCTGGACAATTGGACAGCTTGGATTGCAGATAGTGATCATTGGAGTTCAAGAAAAAGCAAAAGAGTTTGTGGAATTCATCAAAGGTATCATTCTCATCACAGTTTCTATCTAAACACATTGCAGATCCTCGTTTGGGAATTGAAAATTGTTTTATTTCCGCTGTGCATGTTAAGTAAATTCCCAACACTAAGAGCATCTGCAACCACATTAGCTTTCCCTGGATGGTAGTCAATTTTGCAATCATAGTCTTTTATCAACTCCAACCATCTTCTTTGTCTCAAGTTCAATTCTTTCTGATCAAAGATATACTTCAAACTTTTATAATCAGTAAATATTTGACATTTCTCACCATAAAAATAATGCCTCCAAATTTTCAATGCTAACACCACCACTGCAGCTAACTCCAAATCATGTGTTGGATAGTTTAACTCATGCTTCTTCAATTGTCTTGAAGCATAAGCTATAACCTTTCCATTCTGCATTAAAACACAACCCAGTCCTTGGCGTGAAGCATCACTATAAATCACAAACTCTTCGCCAGGAGATGGAAGAGTAAGTATAGGAGCAGAAACTAATCTCTTATCCCTCTTGGAAACTCGCGTCACACTCCTCAGTCCATACTAATTTGGAGTTCTTGCGAGTCAAACTAGTCAAAGGAAGAGCAATTTTAGAAAAATCCTCTACAAACCGTCGATAATAACCTGCTAGCCCAAGGAAACTCCGTACTTCTGTAACATTAGTAGGGTGTTCCTATTTCATCACAGCCTCAATTTTTATAGGATCTACATAGATGCCATCTGCTGAGATAACATGACCCAGAAACACAACTTTATCCAGCCAAAATTCACATTTGTTGAACTTAGCATACAACTGCTTATCTCGCAGAATCTATAAAATAATCCTCAAGTGCTCAGCATGCTCATCATGACTGCGAGAATAAACCAATATGTCATCAATAAAAATAATCACAAATTTGTCTAAATATGGGTGAAGTACCCTATTCATTAGATCCATAAATGCTGCTGGGGCATTAGTCAACCCAAATGGCATCACCAGAAACTCATAATGGTCATATCGCAACCTAAAAGCCGTTTTCTGTACATCAACATCCCTGATCCTGAGTTGATGGTATCCTGAACATAAATCAATCTTAGAAAATACCGTGGCACCTCGAAGTTGGTCAAACAAATCGTCTATACGAGGCAAAGGGTACTTATTGCGAAAAGTCACTTTACTCAACTGTCTGTAGTCAATACACAATCTTATTGTGCCATCCTTCTTTTTCACAAATAACACTGGCGCTCCCCAATGAGATGTACTGGGTCTAATGAAACCCTTATCAACCAAATCTTGTAACTGGACTTTCAATTCTTTTAGCTCGACTGGGGCCATTCTGTAAGGTGTTTGTGAAATAGGGGTAGTCCCTGGGACTAAATCAATGGTAAACTCAATTTCCCTGTTTGAAGGTAGTCCTGGAAGATCTTCAGGAAAAACATCAGGGAAATCTCTTACCATTGGTATATCTTCAAGTTTCAATTTAGTAATGTTGGTGTCAATCACATGAGCCAAATAAGTTTGACAACCTTTTCTAAGCAATCTCCCAGCATTAAGTGCAGATATGATACATGAAGGTAATACTCTTCATTCACCACTAAGAACAATTTCAGGCTCTCCTGGCCTTCTGAACACCACCTCCTTGCGGAAACAATCAACTGAAGCATGATTTGCAGCTAAGAAATCCATGCCCAGTATAACATCAAAATCATGAATATCAAGGGAAATCAAATTAGCTTTCAACTCTCGATCATTAACTCTAATCGAGCAATCTCTGTACACACTATTAGCTAACAATGAATCTCCTACATGAGTTGCTACCACCAAATCACTGTCTAACGGTTCTGACATATGGTTCGCATACGTAGTAAAGGCATATGATATAAATGAATGCGTGGTACCTGAATCAATAAGAGAACGAGCCTTTCTACCAAAAATAAATAACGTACCCATAACCACGTCTGGTGACTCATCGACATCATGCTGAGTCACAACAAAAACTCTTCCCTGAGTCTTGGAACGTCCTGCTTGACCTTTTTGCCTATTACCACTGCTTCCTACAACCTCAGACTGAATAGCACTAGTAGTACCTGCTTTACCTGCCAACATGTCCTGGTTCTGAGTCTGTTTAGAAATACTAATCCCAGGCCGTGTTCCCTGTGATGTACCACCATGCTGAAAGTGAACTGGACACTCTCTCCTCATGTACCCGGACTGACCACAATGATAACAAACACCAACGCCCTTAAGGCACTCACTAGGATGAAATTTCCCACACGACTGGTACTGGGAAAATCTGGCAACACTAGAGCTATCACCCTGTCCCGAAGTAAATGATCTCTGGACCGATGCCTGAGTATGAGTACGACTACTCCCTGGCTATTGCACTGATCTCTGGCTAAATCTAGATCCCTAACTTCCACTGGGTTTAGACTAAAAGCTACCAGAGGTGGAAACACCTAATCCACTTCTTCTGCGATCCCTCCTCGGTGGTCTATTCACAGAGACTCCTGACCATGTCTGATTACTACCACCAACTCCAAGCCTCACTTGTTGTGGACCGCTTTGTCGTTCTGAAACACTCTTTTCAACTCTTAGCGCCGCTTCCACTAGTTTTCCAAAGTTTTCATACCCCGATACTGTTACCACTGATCTAATTTCTTGTTTCAAACCATACTCAAACCTCCTATACTTATTAGCTACAAGGGCTGCGGCATACTTTGACAATTCTGTAAACTTTTTCTGATACTCCGCCACTGAAGAAGTTTGCACCAACCTCAAAAATTCATTCTGTTTATCATTTTTGTAGGAACGGGGGCAGTAATACTCATTAAAATCAGCTCTAAAATCACTCCAAGTGATCACAGAAGGATCAACATACTTACTCTGTATAGACTTCCACCAATCGTACGCACCTCCTTCTAACAGAAAAGTAGTAAGACATATTTTTCGATCACCTGGACAACCCATAACATCAAATACTCTCTCCACCCTTACCAGCCAAGATTCAGCTTCTGCTGGGTCAGCCATGCCAGTGAATACCTTAGCTCCTAATTTGGTTGCTTACTCGATACTATGATCTTTATCGGAACTGCGTAGAGCAGAAGAAACGGCTGTGGCAATCTTATCTGCTATAATATCAGCCTGAGCTACATCTTCCTGTCGTGGCTGCTCAAGAGACTGATGGACTGATTCTTCACCCCTATTCCCTTCTCCAATATCCTCTCTGTCAGAAGCAGTTTGTGGTTGATGCGGCATATCTGGGAGCCTACGGGTCCTACCACCGTGAGCCATGAACTCCAACTACAAAATATGCATGATATGTTAAGCAAGAAATAGAAATAGACAATGCAAACTGACTCTATGAACCATGCTCTGATACCAACTGTCACGACCCGTCCCAAGTCACCTTAATAGAACTGATACGTGTCGTACGTCGATGGTAGATACCAACTAAGTGCCGGACCTACCACTAAGGCGACTATGACTTGTTCTAACTGTGACACACTTTTATAAAAATTTTGACAGAGTTTTCTGACAACAAAAGCTTGTACCCCAAAAGAAATATGTTCAATGCAAATTGACAAAAGGAGTCATACAAATATAGACAAAATGTGGCTCTACACGGTGGATCACTAGGCTCCAATGTTGCCCAACTCATCTGCTATCTGATAAGAGAGAAAAATTAATAAAATATATGAGCTTGTAACTCAATGAGTGGATATAATATAAATAAGAATGTTTTTCTTCCATTTATGCATATTTTCTGAAAATCTTTGATCTTATGAAACTTTAAAAAATTCTGAAATCTGATAGTACTCTTAAAAACTTAAACATGATTAAATCATGAAATCATTTGTTCTTCATTCTAAACAATTAACTATAAAGTATAATGAATATAATTAATCTGACATCTACAAAATCTCTGAAATAATTCTGTAGTTCAATAGTATAAGCTGAAATCTTTAATTCTGTAGAAGGTTCGATATGAGGATCTCTCTGAAATGATTGATGTGATACTTGTGATAAAGTTGTCAGTGTGTCGGTCTACTGCATAGGGCGGCTGATCTCTTATCAAAGTATTAATTGTGTGGGTAGACCATGATATGAAGTCTTGGGAAAGGAGATAAGTCCACGTGGCTTCAATTCAACGATCACCACGACAGTCAAGCCAGTATAAATAGATCTTTGTAAATAGGGAGTGGGGGACGTATAGCCAGACATTTTGAGCTCTTGAAAGAAAGACATGAACATTTTTATCTATCCTTCCACATATTTTTGTTTACAATTACATATGTTCGTTTGAGTTCAATCTAATGATCGTTGTTAGTACGATCATCTACGTTCCACCTACCGGAGCTCGAACAATTTTGTCTCTCACCGCAAAAGTATCTCCCACGTCTACTTCCTCACTATTACCGTTATCATTCCGATAAGAACGTCCTGGAATCATACTTGACTTGGCATGAGTGGGCCTGACATCCGTTGATTCATTTTTGGGGGTCAACAGATTGGCATCGTCTGTGGAAAACTTTATGATTAACTACAAAAACACGTTAAAGAAAAGCTGAGCACCAGTTGAAGTCCGACTGAATAAGTTCTAACCCTTGAAAAAAGGAGTATCCTGGAAAAGAAAGGGACTATTAGAAACCCAAAGCCCTTGAAGAAAGCGAAATCTCGCAATGAGCATTTCTGTGAAAAAATGAGTTCAATTGACGAAAGTGCACCTAGAAGAATGAGGGAATACCCTAAGGAAGGGGAACCCTCATAGGCCACCCCAGCTATTAGACCACGACCTCCGATATGAAGACGAGGAGGATCCAGAGGTGAGAGAAGGGTGATAAGTGCATTTTTACACACTTATTGTACGCTCAAACATGGGTAATTTTTAATAAATATATGGAATATAGATTAATTTGATATAATTTGTGTTTTACAGGACAACAATGATGAACATGGTGAAAATTAGGAAAAACAAGCGAAAAATAACTAAAATGAAGCACAATCAAAGTTTGAGGACTCAAGTGCAATTACTGAAAACTTGTGTCGATCTCATGATGAAGATTTAAGAGTGCTGGACATCAATTGGATGAGGAAAGAAGCCAATGGGATGAAATATAGTGTAAGTACTATCACATATCAGCTTCTAACCTAAAAAAGTTAAGCTTCGAATTTTCAGTCTTAGTTTGGGACCCATTTTTGGTATAGAAGATGTTCGAACTTGAAGATTTATATATAGGAAGATTTGTAGCCCTTTGAGTAAGCTTTCCAATGTAATTTGAATCACCTCAATCAGATATTGGGAGAGAAATATATAACCAAAATATTGAAGACTGTCCGGTGGGAAAGTCACTCTACCATGCGGCCTCACACATGCAACCGAATCAAGAGGAGAGAAATGTTTGTTCCGTGCAGTGGAACAAAAATTTCTCTCCTCTTGATTCGGTTGCATGTGTGAGGCCGGCCGCATGGTTATTATTCGACGCGAATTTTCTGGTTTCCTTTTCTCGTTCAACCTCTTATGGAAAAGAATCTAGGGAAACTATAAAAGCCAAAAGTCGTCCAGAAATGAGGGTTATGCCTCTTTAGAGAGGAAAACTCATTGAAAAGCAAGGATAAGGTAAAACCAAGAGATTTCTACATCGAAGATTGAAGAATTCAAGATTCATATTCAAGTTTTGGGTGATGTCTTTTCTTAAATATTTTTATTGTTCTTTTATTTTATCCATGCTAGGCTAGACTTTTTATGTACTAGGTAAGTGATGAACCTCGCAATATGATCTTTTAATTCTCTATTTTGCAATTTGATATTCAAACACGATTGATGGATGTTGAATGATTTATATACACTTTCTTGCCTCCATAGTTAAATACATGTGATTATGTGAGTTTGAGTGATCTATTTTATGCATTCAAAAGAATGGAAATAGATTCTACAAGGTATAAATCATCGTAGGGTCCAATAGGGGATAGAAATATACCGCTATACTTTATGTGAATCTCTAAGTGTTTATAGAACGTCGTGCATTCTTGTATATTGCATTTGTCATAGAAATATAGTCAAATGGTATGCGGGAATAGGTTCAATTCTACTCGAAAGAGATTATTGAATAAGTTAGAAACATTGATTCTTTAACCAATTCATCGTGTTATCGAATTGTGAAATAGAGGTTAAAAGTGACCTTACATGGTGATTCGGGATCCTAGTGCACTTTTCATTCATTAATTGCATCAAACTTTTGCATTCAACATAATTTTGCATTCATTTAGTCACATTATCTTAAATTGCATTTTAGTCATAGTTTAGTCATAAAATCCAAATAACCAACCTGTTGGGAATTTACTTAACATGCACAGCGGAAATTAAACAATTTTCAATTCCCAAACGAGGATCTGCAATGTGTTTAGATAGAAACTGTGATGAGAATGATACCTTTGATGAATTCCACAAACTCTTTTACTTTTTCTTGAACTCCAATGATCACGATCTGCAATCCAAGCCGTCCAATTGTCCAGCCTCCAATGGTGATCCACACAGAGAATAAGAATGACGGCTAGGGTTTTCTTTTCTTGTGCTAGCAAGAATAATGAAATTCTCTACCGTTTTTCAAACCCTAGTAGTCTATTAATATAAGTCCAGATGGGCTCGGCACATCTATTAAACTTAACCCGGTCCAAAATTTAATTAATCAAATTAATTAAATCTGGTCCATGAATTAATTAATCCAATTAATTAATTCGAGCCTATTAATAAACAACCCAATTAATTAATTATCCAACACTTGTCAATTAATTAATTGGTAAATCTCATTCTTCTGATTCTCTTTTATGTGTGACCCATTAGGTTCCCGATCACGATGCCGAACGACGTGAATTATTATTTTGATCTAATCAAAATCGATAAATTAAAACGCCCCTTTTAATTTATCACTAATTCATTTTCGTTGTCCCAGATTGACATCTAGCAATGTATCAGGGCAATACATGTGACAGGAAATATCACGTAGCATGACAAAACCAAACTTGTTCGTTTACCGTGAAACTATAATCCTTTCGTCAATATGATCCGATCAATTATGAGATATGGATATGTGTCAATCTCAATTATCGATCATATCTTTTATCCCACTGTGAAGTCAATGTACTTCGAAAACTCTTTTCCGACTTATGAGTTCACCTTGGCCAAGGATTTCATTATTAACTTAACTGGATAAAATGTAGATCATAATCTCTTACTATCTAAGAGTGACGAATCCTCTATTGATCATTCACAACCTTCATATGATTCTTGACATACCCGAACAATGCTGTATTAGCGACCCTTGACAGAGCAACATCCAACACCACCAAAGTATGTCTGCCTTCATATAAGGTACTATGATGACCTCAAGTTAAAGGACCAATTCCACTACTCAACGTTAGAGATTAACCACTAACACTTAGATAGTTATCCATGTGAAATCTCTCAGTGGGTCTCCAATGTTTTGTTCTATAACAAAACATCCACGTGTTCATTCAAGTGTCACCACACTTTAGCTTGTGAGATCAGCTACTTACTTCACAAGTAAGAATGCCACAGGCGATAGTCTATCCGTAATAACAATATCCGTATCTCGTTATTACCTCGACCACGGACGATTTAAGATTCAGTCATATGTAATTTGTATCTCACAATCACAACTCCTTGTGATTAACAAATCACAAAGACTTGAATCTACGGATTCTATTATTTAATTTATTAGAATATTAATTCAATTAAATAATAGATATTGCCATATATATGCATTGATTATATATATTCAAAGTGTTTATGTCCAAAGTTGATTGGACCTAGGGCATAACACTTACAAACTCCCACTTGCACTAGATCCAATCACTTATGTATCTTATATTATAAGAGTCTACATGACGATCATGTTTATGCTGCGACAACTCTTTGTCAGTGGATCTGCAATTTATTAACTTGTGGGAATTCTTTTTTTTTTTTTTTACGTCATTTCATTGTATTATCTTTCCAATGAGATAACACTGCCTTAACATATGTTTGGATCATTGATGAGACCTTAGTTCCTTCGCTTGTACGATGGCTCCATTATTATCACAATGCATAAGCGTGTGATCAACAATGTTAGGAACTACTCTAAGTTCAGTAATGAACTTCCTGATCCAGACCACAACTTTTGTTGCTTTGTAAAGCAATGATGTATAAGGCTTCCTTTATTGAATCAACGGTTATTTGGAACATTTCCAACACACCGCTTAAGAGTAAACCAATATCCTATTTGAGATGTGCTATTATTCTAGTCTGACTAGAAGTTAGCATCATTCTATCCATGAACTTTCAGTTCATTTTCTCCATATAAAATCTTCTCGAGATTTTATCTGTATAGATTGGGATGAGTTAAACAATCTTCTAGATCTATCTCTATAGATCAACTTTCTTCTACCACATCCATCACGGAGAAATTATTTGACAACCATAATTTCAACAATTGAAATATAGAGACGTCGTTTCCTATAATATGTCTCATACATATAATATCAGGAATGCGACAATGCTCCCACTATCTTCTTGTAAACGCACATTTCGTCTTCATTTTTGATAAAATCAAACATTTTGACTTTTGTATCAAATCGAAGATTCCAGCTCCAAGAGGCTTGTTTCAATCCATATTGACATTTTCTTGTAAACTCATTTACAACCTATGGGTTCTAATCCATTAGGCAAGTCGACCAAGGTCAAACCTCGGTTACATACAACAAGTCCATCTCTTTAAGTCAACACTTGACTTTATTTCTATGTAATTAGTAGGTTCATTATCCTTGATTAGTAATCATGGATTCGTACCTTCTAGGAGGTCAAATGATCCTACAAGATTTACATTGAGCTAACGTGTCCTCAGAAGTCTCCACTTCCTGATCAAGAGTATGTCCCTCAGCTGGTGTGGGATAAGACTCGGGTTCATCTATTCGGTCAATTATATCCGTGGACTCTTGAACTCTTTCAAGATTTATTCTACTCCCACTGTCTCTCTTAGAGTAAACACTTTCTCTAAGAGTATGACATGTCTTGAGATGAACATCTTCTTCTCAACGAGATTATAGAATCCAATTATCTCTTGGATATCCACAAATATATAATTATCGGATTTAGTCTCAAACTTATCCGATTCAGTGCGCTTCACATGAGCGTCACAACCCAAACGTTCATATGAGATATGTTGGGCCATTCCATAACTCGTATTGAGTTTTTTTTTTGTCAACCGATTTAGATGGGACACGATTTAGTGTGCAGCAAGTGGCAATCAGTGCATGATCTCAAAACGATTTTTGAATGCTTGCATGGCTGTTCTTAATTGCACTATATCTAATAGTGTACGATTCCTCATTTCAGATGCACCATTAATGTGCAATGTATGTGGAGGAATCCACTGCGTGAGAATCTCATTCTCTTTTAGATAATCTAAAATTCTTCCTTTTAGATATTCTCCACATCGATCAAATCTTAGTGTAAGAATATATTTACCTATTTGTTTCTCTATTTCTAGCTTGAATCCCCTGAACATTTCAAGAATTTCATGCTTGAATTTCATCAAATATACATGATCATTTCTGAAATGGTCATTAGTAAATGTGATGAGATAAGATAAACTTCACCTGACATTAACTGATAGGGGTCTACATACATCACTATGTATTAGACTTAATAATTGTGCAGATCATTTTCCTTTTCAATTAAAAGGAGATTTGGTCACTGTATCTTACAAACATGATTCGTATTTGACAAATGATTCAAAATCATTTGACCCAAATATATGTAAGTTTGGAATTGCATTCTTATCTATGTGACAAAATCCACAATGCCAGATATAGGTGTTATTTAGATTATCATTTTTATACCTTTCAATTTCTATACTCATTGTAGAATACTCGATGTTTAGAATATAAATGTTATTTTGTAATTTACCATAACCATTAAGATCTTATCAAGATAAAAGGGAACAACAATTGTCCTTAACATTAAAATAATTCATGTCAAAACATGAAATTTATTTAATGCTCTTGGTAATGGTGAGAACAAAATTAACATTTCTCTAATTCTAATATCGAGCCTAAAGGCAATGGCGAGAAATATGCTTCTACAGGCAATGCAGCAACTTTTGCTCATTTTCAACGTGTAGGTCAACTTCTCCCTTCTGCAGCGATCTACTTTTATTTAGTTTCTACATATTTATACAAATATGAGATCTATATCTAGTATCTAATACCCATGAAACTAATGAAGTAGATTTAAGCCTTACAATTTCATTTCTAATGACCCATCATTCCAAAATGATAATAAGGATCATCAGATTTGGTATTGTCCTTATTCGCTTTAACTGTCTTAGTCATCTTGGTTGCTTTTCTAAAGCATCCTTTAGACTTCCTTAAAGGAATCTATGACTAAGATTTGTCCACTACAAACACAGATGTTGGACTTAACAGTTTTAAGCATGTTCAGCAACTCAATGAGTGTGTTTCGAGTTTATTCATGTGAAGTTCATAATTAGTAATGAATAACTCTCTGACAGAGATTGCAGACCCAAGTCTATACTTAATTCATTGTTCATGACTGAACGCAATTAAGACAACTTCTCAAAGTAGTCTGCATCTTCAGCACACGAGCACCGACTGAAGATTCTTCTGCCATTATGCACCGGTATAGTCGCTGGGAAATATCATATATTTCCTCGTATGATTGTTCATCATTCAACACATTGAGATGAAAATTCATGTGTAAGCATCTATACTCTTATGTTGCTCTGTAACTCAGGTGACATAGTCACAAACATCACATATGTTGTAGTACTATCGTCATCACTGTGTTTATTATAGCAGCCACCTCTTCTTTTATCGAGTCATCAACAGGTGTCTCTAGAAAGGGCTACTTAAGGACACAACCAATTTTTCATGCCTGAGAACAATTCTCATATTGCGGTGCCAATCAAGAAAATTTGCTTTGATTGTTGGCATACAATATGCCTCTCAAATTTATGTGGTTACTCATGATTCAATAAATGTAAACGACGAAAAGTAAAGAAATAATATATATAATGCATGAATTAATTTAACATGGCCTTTTATTAAATTAATTTCGCTCCCACTGTTTAACTCAAATTTATGACCCTTTCACATAAATTTATGGAATCCGTACTTGATTCCCAGTGGGTTGGGATCCCATTTGTTATATTAAAACCTTGAGTGTACTCAACAAGCCCTAATAAAACATTTGGGTAGATACTATTATCAATTGTATCTCCATACAACTCCCAGATCATTAAGCCGACAACTCTTTGTCTTCACACATCTTATGTGTTAGCTTAACATGCCTCTAAGATTTATCTCCTTGAGTGTACTCAACAAGAGATAAATATTAGTTAAGTCAAACCCATCATTCAGAAATATCTAATATTTCATAGTGTCAAACATATCCCTAATATACCAGCCTTGAGTGTACTCAACAAGCTAAGATCGATTTAGGACTCTCGTTTTTCACTATAATGAAGGAAGGCGAATATAAATATGACTTAATATTTTAACATGCCTCTAAAATTTATCTTCTCGAGTGTACTCAATAAAAGATAAATATTAGTTAAGTCAAACCCATCATTCAGAAATATCTAATATTTCATAGTGTCAAACATATCCCTAATGGACCAGCCTTGAGTGTACTCAACAAGCTAAGATCGATTTAGGACTCTCGTTTTTCACTATAATGATGGAAGGCAAATAACAAATTGACTTAATATTTTTAACGAGGGGTTTTTCATACAAAAGGTCTCATCGTAATAATTATATATATTTTATTATACATCTAACATGCAAATAAACATACATAATAGTGTGGACGATTATGGACTTATACTATCTAGTCTTCCCGAGCCATAAGGAAGACTAGTTGGTCAGTTCCTAGGGGGTATAGCATTGATTCATACAATGCTCCATCTCTATGGTCTCCTCCTCTTCTTGTATCTTCAATTAGTCTAACTGCAATTTGTATCCTATACTAGTTGGCACGCAGGCCTAAATAATGTTGGACACGTAGGCCCATAATAATAACAACGGACTCGTAGGTCCAAAATAAATAAGAGCTCGCAGGCCCATAAAACAACAAGAATAAAACTAACCATTCAACACATCCACATGGTCGAGTCCATAATCATCCACTAATAAAATATTCATCATATAAATGCATTCCTACAATATCTAATATTATATGCATACATGTTTCAAGTTTCTAGCAATTAAAGTCGTCTAAACTAATTTAGACAAATGAATCGGAACAATTAAATAATTAATTAATCAAATTAATTAATTAATTTAATTAGCGGACTTATTTAATTAAAATCAAATTTCAATTAAATATCAAATTAGAGTCCAACTCTAATTCTACAATTATAGGGCGAGACTATTTAATTAAAATCAAATTTTTAATTAAGTACCAAATTAGAGTCCAACTCTAATTCCAATAGAATTTTGGGGCAAAACAATTTAATTAAAATCAAATTTTAATTAAATGTCAAATTAAAGTTCAATTCTAATTATAATCAAATTAATACGGTTGAATTTAATTAAAATCAAATTTTAATTAAATACAAAATAAGAGTCAAACTCTAATTCTAAAATATTAGGGTGAACATATTTAATTAAAATCAAATCTTAATTAAATACTAAATTAGAGTCCAACTCTAATTTCAAAAACAATTTCGGGCGAGACAATTTAATTAAAATCAAATTTCAATTAAATGTCAAATTAGAGTACAACTCTAATTTCAAGAATATATTGGGGTGAATAATTTAATTAAAATCAAATTTTAATTAAATATTATATTAGAGTCCAACTCTAATTTAATTGAATTAAAATTTTAATTTAGGATAAAACTCCTAAATAAAATAAAATTCAATTTAGGGTTAAAGTTTAATATTTAAGTTAAAATCCAATTTTAACGAAAATATAAAGAGTCGTCAATTTTAAATAAAATTTTAAACGGGTCAAATTTGAATTTTAAGGTCAAACTATTTGAAAATTAAATTTAAAACCCTTTTTAATATTTAAAAACAAAACCATTTTCAAAATTGCAATTTAACCCTTTTCAATAATTGCAGGCGGGGGCCTGAAATTTCAGAAATTTCATTAGAGGCCCCCGCCTCCATTCCCCCAAAAAACTCGACTGAAACCCTAGAACTTCCCTCCCTTTCCTCCCGCCGGCGTTTCTTCACCGGCGAGCCCCGGTCTCGTCGCCTGGCAGCAGTTCACGCTGCTGCCCACAGCAGCGTCGCACGGAGCGACGCTGCAACGCCCGATTTCACTGCGCACGGGGTGCTGCAGAAGCAGCAGCCCGTGCGCTGCCGCTTCACATCCGGCGCTGCTGCTACTATTAGCAGCAGCGCCTGCTGATGAAATAAACAGCGGCGACGACGCCGCTGTCAGTAGAGAAATCGGTCGCAGGGCACGGCGAAGCTGCTGCTTCGCCATGTCGCCTTCGCCGGCGACGCTTGTTGCTGCCGGCAGAAGCTTCCAACCATTTTTTTTTTTGACGAAAAAATTATTTTCATTTTCAAAACAGATTTTTGAAGATGAAAAATAATTTTCTAAATTGCTAGATTCAAGAAACAAAAATAAACAATTAACTTTTAATTGTTCAATCATGCAAAACAATTTCTAACAAACACAAAGTAGGCTCTGATACCACTGTTGGGAATTTACTTAACATGCACAGCGGAAATTAAACAATTTTCAATTCCCAAACGAGGATCTACAATGTGTTTATATAGAAACTGTGATGAGAATGATACCTTTGATGAATTCCACAAACTCTTTTGCTTTTTCTTGAACTCCAATGATCACGATCTGCAATCCAAGCCGTCCAATTGTCCAGCCTCCAATGGTGATCCACACAGAGAATAAGAATGACGGCTAGGGTTTTCTTTTCTTGTGCTAGTAAGAATAATGAAATTCTCTACCGTTTTTCAAACCCTAGTAGTCTATTAATATAAGTCCAGATGGGCTCGGCCCATCTATTAAACTTAACCCGGTCCAAGATTTAATTAATCAAATTAATTAAATCTGGTCCATGAATTAATTAATCCAATTAATTAATTCGAGCCTATTAATAAACAACCCAATTAATTAATTATCCAACACTTATCAATTAATTAATTGGTAAATCTCATTCTTCTGATTCTCTTTTGTGTGTGACCCATTAGGTTCCCGATCACGATGCCGAACGACGTGAATTATTATTTTGATCTAATCAAAATCGATAAATTAAAATGCCCCTTTTAATTTATCACTAATTCATTTTCGTTGTCCCAGATTGACATCTAGCAATGTATCAGGGCAATACATGTGACGGGAAATATCACGTAGCATGACAAAACCAAACTTGTTCGTTTACCGTGAAACTATAATCCTTTCGTCAATATGATCCGATCAATTATGAGATATGGCTATGTGTCAATCTCAATTATCGATCATATCTTTTATCCCACTGTTAAGTCAATATACGTCGAAAACTCTTTTCCGACTTATGAGTTCACCTTGGCCAAGGATTTCATTATTAACTTAACTGGATAAAATGTAGATCATAATCTCTTACTATCTAAGAGTGACGAATCCTCTATTGATCATTCACAACCTTCATATGATTCTTGACATACCCGAACAATGCTGTATTAGCAACCCTTGACAGAGCAACATCCAACACCACCAAAGTATGTCTGCCTTCATATAAGGTACTATGATGACCTCAAGTCAAAGGACCAATTCCACTACCGAACGTTAGAGATTAACCACTAACACTTAGATAGTTATCCATGTGAAATCTCTCAGTGGGTCTCCAATGTTTTATTCTATAACAAAACATCCACGTGTTCATTCAAGTGTCACCACACTTTAGCTTGTGAGATCAGCTACTTACTTCACAAGTAAGAATGCCACAGGCGATAGTCTATCCGTAATAACAATATCCGTATCTCGTTATTACCTCGACCACGGACGATTTAAGATTCAGTCATATGTAATTTGTATCTCACAATCACAACTCCTTGTGATTAACAAATCACAAAGACTTGAATCTACGGATTCTATTATTTAATTTATTAGAATATTAATTCAATTAAATAATAGATATTGCCATATATATGCATTGATTATATATATTCAAAGTGTTTATGTCCAAAGTTGATTGGACCTAGGGCATAACACTTACACAACCATCTTGAGTTTAATAGATTTGGTTAAGGTCTTGATAATAGAAATCAAATCAAATCAATTCTCGTGGGACGATACTCGAAATTTTAAAATTTTCACTTTATTACTTGTTAACAAACCGTGCACTTGCGGTGATTTACAAAGCCAATCTATTTTCGTGAACAAAGGGTCGCAGCTAGGCTCACGAGAGAAATGGCCACAATGGTGGCCAATATGAGGAGTATAACACAACAAAACTTGGCCATGCAAGAGATGCCGATGAACATGCAGGGACGAGGAGGATATCATGCCCCTCCATATGCAGCCCCCGAAGACGTATTTCCAGCTTCTCAAGGATATTACCAAGAGGAAGAAGTCTAAAGCCAAATGGCTGGGCACCATCGAACCAGGATGGAGGCTCCTTAGGAAAGGGAAGTTGAGGTGGATATATCGACTGACTATGCTTCGGAAAGGCCATATGAAGCACCATTCAACTTTCTTCTGAACTACGGGCCAAAAGACAAGCCTCAAAGATTGGCCAGTGTCTTTGATAGGATAGGCCTAATGCCACCTAGAGATAGGCAGGACCACTCTTCCCAAATGCCTAGAAATAGGCAAGAGGGACCTCAACTATATGGATAGCCACCAACTCATCAGGAAGAGCCTCAGGTCCACCCTCCTAGAAATAGGGGCAAAAGGATAAACCATGCTAGGAATGAAGCGGGACCCTTTCAACCACCTCCCCAGGCCAACCAAGGAGAGGATTGAGACTCGGATGAGCCACAGAGATCCTGCGACCTTGATGATGATGATGATCATTCGCCTTTCTCAGAGGCCATAAGAAACGCTCCCATGCTAAACCACTTCAATCTCTCGAAAATCCCCTAGTATGATGGGATGGGTGACCTAGCAAAGCACATCAACATCTTCAAAACCTACATGAATCTGAAGGGGCCACGCCAGCTATGAAATGTAGAGCCTTTCTTTTGACCTTAAGTGGAGGAGTAGAAGTCTGGTATACAAGATTGCCGGAAGTAAGCATTCAAAGCTGGCCCGACCTCAAGAATACTTTCTTGAAGCGCTTCGATACAAGCAAAGAAGGAGAAAGGCCCATCTAACGATTACAAGATATACGACAACAACAGGGTAAGTCACTAAAATGTTTCCTATCTCGTTTCACCGATGAAATAACCTATTGTGTCCAAGTCACAGATAGGGAAGCACTGACTACTTTGCGAGGAGGATTGGACACGAATTCCCTCTTTTGGAGGGACTTGCAGAACAAGGACCCAACCACCTATGACGCCCTATTAGAAATGATAACAAGCGAAATCCTCAATGAAGAATTGAGAGATCATAGCCTACCACCTTTGCAAATGCAAAGGGAAAAAGGTCCCACCTCCCATTTGATGGACCATTAGACGCCATTAAGCCATGGGCAAAAGATTGTCGTGGCAACCCTCAGCGCTATACCTACTTTAGCATATGAAGAGGTCAATCCTGGTACTGAAATGCATCAGCGTCATCCCAACCCAAGGCACACACCAAGGGGACGAGGTAGGAGATGATGCACTGAACCTAGAAATAGGGACGAAGTGCCCATTTATTGCACGTATCATCAGTCCTACGGCCATCGTACTGAGAACTGTTGGGATATCACAAAACACTCCTGGAACTAGAGCTAAGGAAGGGGAAGGCACCCTCTAAGAAATGCCCCATAAAGGTAAAATCAGCCATATGTGAATAAATGGCAGTGTCAGCCCATTTAGAATAACCCCCCAAGAGGAAGGGAAAATGACACTAAAAGACCCAGAGAAGGTCAAGGGCAAAGACGAAACCCCCCACCCAACAATTAGCAAGAGCCCATAAGAGAAATTGATACAATCATAGGAGGCCCCCATGTTGGGGGAGAATCCAGGAATTCTCAAAGGAACTACACCAGGGAAGCAAATGATCTTCCCATTATCAACCTTTCCTCAACTGGGAAAACAATTCTGCCAATCACATTCACCCATGAGGATATGGTGGGAGTACATTATCCACACCATGACAGCCTAGTAGTGAGGGCTGTCATGGCCCGCAATGACTTGAAAAGGATGTTAGTAGATAATGGGAGCTAAGTCAACATTATATTTGGAACCACTTTCGACAAAATGAAAGTTGACCATGAGCTGACCCCAATGAATTCTCCCTATATGGCTTTACAAGAGATAGTATCATCCCAAGGGGCAAAATTACTCTGGCAATTGAGATGGGGACTGAACCTCTAATGGGTCGTTACTTCATGGAGTTCCTGATAGTTGATAATCAATCTGCTTATCATGGTGTACTAGGGAGACTCGCTGTAGGTTGAAATCGTAAGTGCACGAATCGTAACAAGTAATAAGGTGAATGAACAAGAGTATCGTCCCACGAGGAATGAAAAAATTACAAATAAGTATCAAAATTTATTAAACAATGATCTATTTGACAGCTCGAATATGAATGAATTGTTGGACCAGTAAGTTTAAAATAACAAGATTTAAACAAGCAAGTAAAAATCAGGAAAACAAGATTCTAGAGTTTTCGATTCACCATAACTAATCATATGCGAATATCCTAATTGAATTAATTATAAGTGTTCCCTAGTGTTGATAATCGAGTCTCTCTAATTTATTCATTGATCTTTCTCAAGCATCAACGAAATATCTCAACAAAGCAATTTTCTACATCTCTGTGAAAATTCAAACCCAGTCAAAATTCATTAAGAACAGAAAGAAACCCATAAAGATTACACAAGTCCATAGATATCTCTATCCTACAGAGTCCCTGTGGTATCTCAAACAAAAGCTGAAACATTTATTACTTCTCAGTCACAAAT
>JAVHZT010000236.1:0-56240 GCA_035079005.1 Fraxinus americana | reverse complement strand
CTTATGATCAAGCTGCTTTTTCAATGCGCGGTGAGGCAGCGATTCTCAACTTTTCGGTGGAGAGAGTGCTCAACTCGCTGCACGAAATGAGGTGTCCCATGGTGAACGAGGAGGATGGGGGTTCGCCGGTTATAGCATTGAAGAGGAGACACTCCATGAGGAAAAGAAAGAAATGCAAAGAGAGGGAAGTTAAGAAGG
The DNA here is from genome assembly GCA_035079005.1 of Fraxinus americana. Lineage (NCBI taxonomy): Eukaryota > Viridiplantae > Streptophyta > Magnoliopsida > Lamiales > Oleaceae > Fraxinus > Fraxinus americana. Next base: position 56,042 of record JAVHZT010000236.1, on the reverse strand, counting down.
AAAATGTGGTGGTTTTTGAGGACTTAGGTGCTGATTATTTGGAACATCTTTTGAGTACAAGTTAGAACGCACGAGGCCTCTCGTTTCTCTTCATCTAATTTTTAAAAACAAATTAAAAAGGCCTTTTTTTTTTTTGCCTTAGAACTGCCTTTTTTTTTTTTTTTTCCCCTCCTCCACTATTGAACTCTTGCTGTTGTTTATTTTTATTTCTTTTGTCTGTTTGATGAAGTGAATTAGATTGTTATTTTCGTAAAAGATTCTCTCACACCTCCTCCTCCACGACCCCTTTAGCCCTTGTTTGACAACCAATATTTGAAAACTCTTTTTTTTACGTACTTATTTTCAACTATACATTCACACAATAAAATATTTCGCATGTAAACCCAACTTTTTTCTTTTTTTTTTTACTTTTTAACCATCTCCTAAAAATCACTATTTAAAACATTGTTTTTCCCAAACAATGATTGTCAAACAGGTGCTTGTAGAAGTTACAAGCCAAATTAAACTTGTCGGGGGAAGGAAAAAATAACTTCTCCTATGGTTTGATTTGAAGTTCAAAATGATCAACATCTTCATATTACATCATTCTTTTCATATGCTAGTTGTATGCCCGTACAATGCATGGCAATACGGTTATTTTAAGGTAATGTTAGTGTTTTTCATAAACAGCTAAATACAAACCGTTGCCTCCAGAGTAGAATATTTAATGTTCAACGGGTTTTTGTCGATAATCAATATAAACAATATGACAATGTTGTTAGTGAACCTGCATTTTGAGATACAATCACTACAACAAAAATAGGTTTTTGCAATGTTCAAAAAACGTTGTCAAAGACCTTTTGCAACGTTCAGACGTATGTTGCAAACCTCGATATTGCCATAGAGTATAAGGATACAACAACGTTTTTTGAATGTTGCATTGTTGTAGGGAAATTAATGAGCAAATTGACCGGGCCCAAGCCTACTCCACCAGGCCCAAGTGAGGTTCCGTCCCAAAACCAATTGGTAATGGGTGGAGTAGCCCACTTAAGTTATATGGTGGATTTCTTTTCTTCTCCCAACCGATGTGGGACTTCTTGTTTTGCTCCCAACAATCCTCCCCTCAAACGAAGGACCACATCATTGTAGCATCCCCTCAAACGATAATCCATTCGCCAATCATCTTGTACCGTCGTTATTACCGTCGCCCTTGACCAAACGGGACCCGCCGCCTAACCACCAATGTTAGGAAGACTTTCGACACAAGGCACCTCAAACGCGAATAATTTTTTAGCCCGATTGCCACCACGCTTTCTACTACGTTCCTCCGACCCTGGGCTCTGATACCAGTTGTGGGGAAATTAATGAGCAAATTGACCGGGCCCAAGCCTACTCCACCAGGCCCAAGTTACCTTTTTGCAACGTTTTTTGAATGTTGCTAATACCTTTTTGCAACGTTTTTTGAATTTTGCTAATAATCTTTTTGCAACATTTTTTGAATGTTATCTATGATTATATCCTTTTTTTTAGCAACATTTATTGAACGTTGTTGTTTCCTCCCTTAAAAAAAATTTACTACATAAATTGTCATATTTACAATAATCTTTACTACATAAATTGTCATATATCAAACTCATTTCACAATAATCTTTAACTTTATTTATATAATAATAATAATAATAATAATAATAATAATAATAATAATAATAATAATAATAATAATAATAATAAATCCATCATCACAAATAATAAATATCACATGCTTATTGTAAGAGAAAAAAAAAACCTTACAATTATAGTACTTTTCAATTGTCCAACTAACAAAAACAAGTATTGTGCACGTCTGAAATAATTCTAACTTGAAAATATTTCTCTAAACTATAAAAACCATTTCGTTTTCATCATATTTGCATTACAAATTCAAACAATATAAGATAAGACAATTTTAACCCAATTTTTCCACCTATACATTAGTGAAATGAAACAATTGTACTTGCCACATTTCGAGACACAACAACATCAACTACTGCTCGACTTTTAGTGAGGTCTCAATATTTTGGATGAGCTTCTCCACAGCCATTGCACCTTCCTGAAAATTGCAATTACTGCTTCATCTTGAAAATGCATTCTACAAAAGAATTTAAGTTATTCAAATCTAGTTTTAGTAAAGAGAGGTCTCATCTTTTCAATACATTAGAATGATGCCTGGTTTCTTTTAACGGCAATATCAGTTTTCAAATTTGAGCAAAGTAATTGAGAGAGACACTAGAAAAACAAGGAGCTAAATAAGAATCATGATATCCCAATGAAATTGAAAATTATAAAACAAGGAGCTAAATAAGATGCATAACGTATTTTAGAATCATCATGAAATGTCACGGTAGAAAATTTTTCTGCAGGAATATCATTTTCTTTATTTTTAACAGGTTATATGCTTCTATCATTTTACTTAAAAACTACTTACAAATTGCACTTCCTCGACATGAAGAATCCACCCTGCTCAGTTCATTCTTATAAACCTTAAATGCAGAGAAAGGGCATTAAACTAGTATTAAAATTGTACTGTCCAAAATATATAATAGCCTGCAAAAAAGAATATTTTGTATCTCTATTTGGAAGTACTAAATAATGAATTATCAATATTTGGAAAAAAAAAAACAAATCTTGAATTCATCATACAGCAACAAGACCCAAGCCATACCTTAGTAGGATGCGGATTAACCGCATCGAGATAAAGTAACTTAATCACAATAATGTTTTTCATGTCATCATCTACTTCTTCGCCACATCGTATTATGCTCTGCAAGATGAATCATTTTAGCAAGTTAACTATGATACCTAATTGCAGAATTGATCGAACCAATTTGGGTATAACATCAGAAAATGTAATTAAGGGTAAATACAACTTTTTAATAATTTACACACATCCATGAGGAAAACAAAGGGGTCAAGGCCAAAGAGTTGTTTGATTTGAGGATACTAAGAAATGTATAAATTCTTCGAGAGGCATGGGGTTCATCTACATATGACTCGAAAAAATATGTAGTGTGGATACCTCGCTCTTCATCGTCGCTGGTGGCGATGCCTTGCTGTAGTCGGATAAGAAGGTCATGATTTGTAAGGTGGAGGCGCAATTCTCTGATGAAAAATGCAAGAGGAAGTAGGCTTTGTTTTGTTTTTTAGGCCGAGTTAATATTGGTTGGGTTGTGGGTTGTGGACTACTTTTTACAACGTTTAACGAATGTTGCAAAAAGTAAAATTTTTCAAATGTTCCCGCAACATGTAAACTTTGCAAAAAAACAAACTTTTCACAACATTTAATAAACGTTGCAAAAGTGAGACATTTTGCAACAGTTAGTGAATGTTGCAAAGGGCTATATATTACGAGTTTTTCCAACATGCATTGAACGTTGCTGTAAAATCAGATTTTAACAACATTTAGTAAACTTTGCAAAAAAATCAAACTTTTCACAATATTTAATAAATGTTGCAAAAGTGAGACATTTTGCAACAGTTAGTGATCATTGCAAAATGCTATATATTATGAGTTTTTGCAACATGCACTAAACGTTGCTGTAAAATTAGATTTTAACAATATTCAATAAACGTTGCAAAAAATAAAACTTTTCGCAACATTTAATAAACGTTGTAAAAAGTAACATTAGTAACATTCATCTAAAAAACATTGCCTAAACTCAATTATGTTAACTAATGACAATATTCACTTGTTAAAATGTTCCAACAGACCCATTTAGCAATAGTCAATTAATGAATGTCGTCTTTTTAGTGTTGTAATAGATCACTTTTGTTGTAGTGAACGTTAATATAATCATGCACGCTTTTAAAATTTAAACAAAACGGGTATACTTCAAAGGACTATTCATCTTACAAATTAGTCATATCTTCGTTCTCCAAAAAATTTATCATTTGTTGAGAATATCCCTGTACTTTTTTCAATGAGAAAGCAGAGTTGCTGACACTTTTATTTGTGTTCACAAGTCACATAATTTATCAAATGCAAAATGTAGGTATGAGAGAAAATGAAGATCATACAGTAACTTGAAAAAAAAGGAACAACGAAAGAAGCTAGAAAAAAGAAGTAAATAAGTGACAGGAAGCAAAAATTGGTCGTGTTTTCAAATTTCAAGCAACAGTGATCATTTAAACACAGGATAGGGGCTACTCAATCATCTTTGCAACCCATTTTGTTACCTATCACATGTCACTGCCTCACTGCATAAAGCTCTAAAACACGTCAACAGTTTGCTATATATTACTCATTTAAAGGAAATAACTACAATTATATCAAAATTTGAAACAACTTCATTACATGGACAACTGGATTTCACCCCACAAATACTAAAATCTTTTTCCAGTCACAATAAAATCTGAAAGTTGACAAGTATAAGAAAGCCAAATAAAATCAACACAGGTCCAATGCAATAAAAAGAATCTGATAGCGTGGTTCAATTTCCATTCATCATTTGAAATGTGTCAAAAAAAATCACTTCCAAAAAATCATATTCAAGTAGGCTTCAAGCAATGATGTGGCTGCATCAAAGACTAGAATGATTTTACTTTACAAATTTTGCCAAAAAAAAGGGAAAAAAAAGGGTGTCATTTTGGTCATATTATGTCAACTAAAACTTGCACAAAATAAAAATCCCTACATGTTCAGTTTCCGGTGCTCCCAGACCATGTTTGCAGTCCAAATTAGAGGAAAACAAGTACAAAAGGAGCACACTTTGCATTACATATATTTATATTAGGCTGTAATAGATCGGTTTTTTCTCAATAATTTTTCTTTAAGATAGTAGTTTCAAATACTAAACTAAAAAAGCGGCAAACACAATCCAGAAACGTAAACAATATCTTTAATACACAATGCTCCAACAAATGCATCTCAAATAATGAAAAGAGTTAGACGAAAAAATATAAATTCAAAAGAAATGAGCAGGTAACACTAAAATTAAAACCACCACTTAACTAATGCTCCACTAAAAGTGTGGCCAATGCTATCAAGAAGCAAGTTTGAAGTATAGTAAAAGCAGTATGTGACAAAAATTATTGCATTTTATAGATAGGAAAAAGTCTCAAAAATCATAAGATGACTTCAATATAACCCCAAATTATTATACCACTTGGGAGTTTCAATACTGATTCAATAGATCATGTCAATTTTATACTGACATTAAAAATGTCATAATGATATAAATCAAAAAGTCTCCTACAAAATAGCCATCAAACTCAAATTAATTTTATAGGGGGAATTTTCCCCAGTTCATAAGCAATATATATATGGTTTAAGCTGCACATTTTGTCACACCTCCAATTCGATGAAGCTCTTCCAAAGCTTTGGATCTTCATAATCTTTAATTAGAAAAGCAGGATTTGCTTCCATCAACAAGTGTGCCAGATTTCCTATTGTGAAGCCAATAACGGACATCCCCGAAGCAACCCTGACTTTTATTCCTGAAACAGAATCCTGGACAACCAAAAGATACATAAATTTTATGAAGTATGAGCAACTAATCTTAAAGGGAGTGTGGATGAGGTCAAACCTCAAATACAAATGTGTTATCCTGGGAGACATTGAGAATTTCAAACACTTTCGAATAGGCGTCTGGAAATGGTTTAGCATGTTCACAGTTACTTCCAAGAACTACAATACGAAAGAAATTTGACAGTCCAAGAGTCAAGATCATCTGTTCAGCATTTGGTCTTGGAGCATGAGTAACATCAGCTTGTTTCAGACCACGGTCTTCTATCCATTTTTTCAATTTGTACAAACTATTTACAGGTTTCAACTGCTCCTTAACCAACTTGTAGTTTTCGCTCAAAATAATATGTGTAAAGGCAAAGTTGCAATAAATATAAAATTCACATTCTGAACATAGCTTCCTTGTCATCACAAAATTTTACACCCCTTTCATAATCATTGGGGAAAAGAATAGAAGCAATATCACCATTGTGCTTCCCGACAATATTATTGAAAGAATTCCTCATCAATTAGGACGCCACCATTGAAGCCAATCTGTTAAATAGCTCAGCATTTTTAAAAACCCCGTAAAACAGTGATGACATGCATTGAAATTAATTAGTTGTTTTACTAGTTTGCAAGAAAATAAATTTTTTCCATGCATAACGATATCTGATTGGCAATATGTAATTATAAAAGTAAATAACAAAGAATAGTTCACACCTTCTGAAGCATTTCAAGGAAAGCATAATAGTTGAGGGGATCTGAATCGCAAAAAGTTCCATCAACATCAAATAGTACTGCCTCAACATAATAAACAAGTGGCCAAAAGAAAAAAAAAAAAATACAAACAGAAATATTTTAGCCCAGAGAATACATAACGTTGAAGTAAAAAACCATTTGAACAGCAAAAATGAAAGCTCAATGAAGAGACTACAAAATATATACAGGAACCCATAAATAATTAATTAAAAAAAAAAATTTTGTAACAAAACTTACCCAACAAACACTGTACGAAAAAGCCGAGGATTCCAAAAGTCAAAACTATAATCGCACACACAAAAATGGAAACAAAAGAAGAAGGCAGCTTCAAATACATAACATTTGATAGTGAACTTATCATAAATCAATAGGTTTAGAAAAGATTTTGTAAAGGAAAGGAAAAACCAAAACCAAAACAAGACGACAAAGTGGCCTGTACCAAATTATCATATAAAATTAACATACCTCAGGTGACAAATGTTCCAGCCATGTAAATTTTTGTACTTGTTTGGGAAATTTCAAAAAAGAATAACCAGAAATTACTATAACCATCGAATTGACGAACTAAGAAAATAAAATTATACACAAAGAACAGCTACATATAAATAAGTTCAAAACACACAATATTTGAACCTGAAAGCATCATAAATCAGCATATTAAGAAAGATCCAACCAAGTAACTCAAGAGATTCCAAGAGCAGATTTTTTCAGTTAACTAAAGCTTTCCCTAATTTTCTATACAAGATAAAGCTAGGGGATTAATGTAATTTCTGTATTTTGTGAAACGAAATTCTAATACAGAAGGTAGCTCTACTAGTATTCAAAATATGGATGGCTGCACAAATTATCTTCAAATGCAATTGTACTGTTAGGAAAAAAATAATAAAAAAAGCACCAGAAAAGCATATTCCTAGGGCTTTGAAGTACAAAATACAACATAGTCCAAGGTTTCCAAACCTCAATACTTGGCCTCACCAAAAACAGAGGAGCACCATATGTTATAGTAGTTTCTGGAGAACGAAAGAAATTACAATTTTATTTTCATAAAAGCCTCGAAAGTATACGACCTAATGCATGTGGAAATACGCTTAATCTTTGGTGGGCTGTAGACTACAATCTTTCGGGAAACAGCACCATCAAAGCTGAAAAATCAAAGGAAGCTCCATCTTTCTATTGAATTCTTAACCCATAAAGATCATAAAGCATACATTCAAAGCTGGGGTTCGTCATAAACCCTTTTAGGCTTCGAGTCAGATTCTTCCTCAGGCTGACTAAATGCAACAAAGTGAAAATGTGTCGTTTTTCACTTGGTATATCTGGCATTGCCCATAGATACGAGTCAGGTGCTGACAGAACCTTTTCGACTTACAGCCTTTGTGTATTTTTCGGTTTAGGTGTTGCGTATTCAAAGGATATAACATTTTCTTCACTTAGAGAATGAAAAAATAAGTTCAAAATGCTCAAAATTTGAAACTCAAATCATTAGAAATGAACAAATGAAGAAATGATTTCTAAAAAGTAAACAAACCAAAACTGAAGAAACAAATAAGCCTAAAATGAAACAACTATGAAATTGACATACCTGAGGTCGCCGGTCCCCTATTTCAGTATCAATTTTCTCCTTCTTTTGGAAACTGAAGGAAACTTCGCAATGAAAGAGGAAAAGAAATTCCCACTTCACAGCAAATCTGAACAAAATACAGAAGAACATTAAAATGAAGCTACAATTCGTAATTTTCAGAATGATTTTGTGCAAATGATTTGGAAACTTGAAGAAAAGTTCGAAATCAAAGAGGAAAACGAACTCCACTTAACAGGTACGTAACAAAATAAACAAAGACTTTAAAATAAACTTGCGATTCATACGTTCGAGGATGATTTCGTGCAAATGATTAGGATACACGACTGGAATTAGGGTTCAAGTAAAACGGCAGCAACAATAAATGGCTCGTCTTCGAAGTTTTCTTCTATTGAAATTAGGCTGGAAGTAAAATGGCTCGTTTTGGGAGTTTTCTTTCCCTTGTGGAACAGCGAGAAGATATTTTTTAACGATTATTCTATTTTTGAAAAGCTACAGTAAATGGCTTGAGTAGGTCAACAGTGGAAAGCAATAAAGCAGCCACAGTAATTTGAATGAAATGGAAATAATTAACGCCTCTTTGTAGTGAACAGTGTCAGTTCAGTTACAGTGTGGAACCAGCATAGTGTGAAAGCTCGGCCTCAAGATGAATAGTAACGTTTGTATCCTCTCGTTTAAGGTGAAGCAAGAGAACTCTTGCAGTTGGCTCTTAACTGTATTTAGCAAGGGTCCTTTTTGATAATTTTCAAGGGGTCATTTATCGTTCAGTGTGTACTAGTATTCATTGATTAATTTCCTGGAGGAGCCTATACTAATTTCACTAAGTATTTTTTTTTAATAAAAAAAAAATATAATATAAAGTCATGTAGAAATTTAAAAAAACTTCAAAATTCATCCCTCTGCCACTACAAATCTTTTATCAGCTAATCCAAGTTATGTAATTGGTGTGTTCAATATCTAATAGTATAAAAATCAATGTTCTAAAAATCTGTCCGAGTATCAACTTGAAAAAGGATAAAGGGATCACGGGATTCAACAGGGTCAAATCAATTTTAAAAAAAATAAATATTTAGATAATAGTTTCGATTCTTGCAAGTCAAGGACCTATAATCTGAAAGCTGCCACCATGTCGTCTTCACATCTTCCAGCAACTACAGATTCACTTGTTCTGGCTACTGAAACAAAAACCCCATCGGAGGCAATATCTATCCTCTATCGCATACTTGACAATCCCTCATCATCCTTTGACGCCCTAAGGATAAAAGAACATGCCATCTCCAATCTCTCTGATCTTCTAAGACAAGAGAACAGAGCCGAGGAACTAAAAAATCTAATGATTCAGCTCCGGCCCTTCTTCTCATTGATACCCAAGGCAAAAACTACAAAAATTGTCTGTGGAATTGTTGATGCAGTAGCAAAAATACTAGATACATTAGATCTCCAGATTGCCCTATGCAAGGAAATAGTGCAATGGACCCGTATAGAGAAGCGAACTTTCCTTCGTCAACGAATTGAGGCAAGACTTGCAGCTCTTTTGATGGAAAACAAGGAATATTCTGAAGCATTAAATCTTCTTTCAAGGCTGATAAAGGAAGTGAGAAGATTAGATGATAAGTTGCTACTTGTCGATATAGATTTATTGGAGAGGCTCCTGAATTTGCTGATTGTTAATTCTGTTGAATACTTCCACTTATTCCAACACCTCCTCTCAAGATGGAACATCTTGAGTTTTAGAGGGAATAGCAGAGATGCAGGAGAAATTGGGGTCGACAGAGAAGCACTCCGGAGAGAAAAATAGCAATACACTTCAACCGAAATGAAAAAGCATCCATGGCTCTGAAACCGGGGATTTACTGAAGGAAAACTTCATCACCATTGATGAATAAAATGAAAACTGGAAATGCCAAACACGAGTGTAATCTCCAAGCCTCTCACTAGTGGGAACTTTTGTCGAACACCTTGAAGGAAATTCGAGAAAACTGATTTGATTGAATATGAAATTCAGCTTCCGCATGGAGATGCAAAGAAGCTTTATCAAAGAAGAAAAGAGTAGCTGGAACGGAAGCCATTACGCTTTGATACCCTGTAGAGAAATTGAAACCAGTAGGAAGAAAATGAAAAGATAGAATTCAATATGAACACATTGAAGGAACTTGACAAAGGGGAATTTTATTATTCATCAAGTTCAATTAACATTGTGAATACATTGATCTATTTATAAACTAAAATATCTAACAAACTAACTACATAACAAATTAAAGAAGAATCTGGAAGAAGAGGCTGCGTGTGATATGACAAGCTGGAGAGAAGGCAGTTGCACGTGAGCTGGACCATTGGAGAGGCTGGCTAGATTTGCTGATTGTTAATTTTGCTGAATACTTCCACTTATTCCTGTTGACCTATGGTTGATCATGACCTTAATATTTTGATTATAACAAACAAATCCATCTTATTTACTAACAAATTGAATTGAGTGTTTAAGTCTTCAAAGTTATAAAGATTATTATTCACACTCAAATGAAGTACAAGTAAATATTAAACGAGCATTCAAGATAATTCATTTGAGACAACAGTGATTTGCATGCCACAATCAAATTGGAACTTAACAGAATTACAAATCAAGATATAAGTCAAAGAGAGGCTCGAAGAGATCAAGAACATTGAAGATAGAGTTATTTATCGAACCTCGTTTATATATATAAAGGTATAACTCGTCAATATTTAGCAAGTGCATAAGCTCAAATATTTCTCATAAATTCATTATCAAAGACCTTGAAAAATCATTTTCAAATGTCCCTCAAAAGATCACACTTCAACTTTCAATCAAAAAGTTATATTCCGGTTTTCAATCTCATATTGGGACAAATATTTGACACTGAAAATGATCTAATTTGAAGATGATTTCTGAAGCAAAGTTGTAGCCCTTTGAGTTAGCTTTCCAACTCATTTTGATTCACCTTAATCCGATATCGAGAGAGAAAGATATGATTAAAATAATGAAAACTGTCCGGTCTGGATACTTTGGTCGACCGAAACCATTTCGGTCGACCGAAAGTAACGGTCTGATTTGTTTTCAAAATTGACACTTTCGGTCGACCGAAAGGTACTATTCACTCGACCAAAAGTTCCTGCAACCTTCCTTTCTTGCTCTATAAATATCCATCTCTTCTCCATTCATTTTCAACAACTTAGAAGAGATTTTTGAGAGCTTTTTTATTGAGAAATCATTGATATTACTTGAGTTTAAATTCTATTTCATTTATTACAAAGAATTTCTTGATTGTTCCAACTTATTTTATTCATTTTATCAAGAAATCTTTTTAGCAAAGAACTCTTCAGAAACTTCATCTATTCTTCATTCTTGATAAAAGTTTTCTTTACCAACACTTTGATTTAAAGTGTAAATCTCTCTTCATACTTAACTTGTATTATTTGTTAAGAGATATCGTTGGTTTGAAAACTTTGATACAAAGAATTTCTTGATTGATCAAAACTAGTTTCATCTATTTCATCAAGAATTCTTTTTGCAGAGAAACTTTCTCAATCTCATCTATTCTTCAATTCTTAATAAAAGTTTTCTTTGCCAACACTTTGATTTAAAGTGTAAATCTCTCTTCATACTTAACTTGTATTATTTGTTAAGAGAGATCATTGGTTGAAAAACTTTGATACAAAGAAACAAACAATTTCATTATTCATCATTCATCAAAGTTTACAACATCAACATTTGAGCTTCACTATTTGCTATCTATTGAAGTGGTTACCTAACTCTCTAAGACTTAACTTGATTATATCATTTGTTAAGAGAGTTTCTTCTTTGTAAAATTATCACTTATTTCTTGACTGTTTCGAGAGCCTTGTGAAAACTCGATTGTAAGGATAGGTGCTCCTTGTTGTAAGTCACCTAAGGATAAGTGCTCCTTGTTGTAAGTCACTTAAGGGTAGGTGCTCCTTGTTGTAAGTCACCAGGATAAGTGCTCCTTGTTGTAAGTCACTTAAGGATTGGTACTCCTTGTTGTAAGTTACCATTATAGTGCATTTGGCCTTACTCGTGACGGAGAGCTTGGTAACAGGGGACGTAGATCATTGCATTTGATCGAGCCACCATAACATATCGTTTGCATTCTCTATCGCTTTTACTTAACGCATTTACTTCGCACTAACTTATATTGTTCTATTTACGCATTTACTTGTGTTTGGAATATTTGCGCATTCACTATATTAGAATCTTGAGTAATTAACGAAAAAGTTTCAATAACCAATTCACCCCCTCTTGGTTAGTTATTCTTAGGCTAATAATTCCAACACGAACTAGTCAGAAAGGCGATCATGGAATTTGGCAAGCAATATTGAAACCGATCCAGGGAAGCTGATATTCGTCATCAATGTTATCGAAAACAATAATTTTGACAACCCACAATCAAGGCAATTATCCTAGTAAAAGCATATATACCTCCAATATTGTCCTTAAAGGCTTCGAAAATGCTCGAAAAGCAAATGGTACAGGCCATAATTACTAAGAGTGAGGTAAACTGCTAGAAATTACTATGAAGAGGCCAGCATAATGACAGATGATCAACGGTTAATGGACAAAGATGCAGTTGAATAAAAATCTGAACCAACCGTGGATGTTGAACAAAAGGAAAGCACATAATTGCCCAAAGCTAAGGCCCTAAGTCCAGTAAAATAAGTTATGCGCTCCCTATTCCCTTTCCTCAAAGATTACGGAGCACAAGCTCGAAAAGCAATTAGCAAAATTTATGGATATTTTCAAGAAGCTGGACATCAACATCTTATTCCTAGATGTTGTATTACAAATTTCAATCTAGACCAAATTCTTGAAGGAGATGCTATCCAAGAAAATAAAGCTTAAAGAATACGAGACAAAGGCATTAAATAAGGAGTTCATTGCTATTTTGCTCTACAAATTACCTACAAAATTAAAAGCTCCAGGGTGTTTCAAATTTCCATGCTCTATTGGAAAATTTAGTACTTTTAATGCTCTATGAAGTTTAGATGCAAGTGTTAATTTGATCTCTCTTTTTATATGCAAGAGGCATGGTTTGGAAGGAGTATAAGTGACAATTACTCTCCAACTTACTAATAGAACCAACAAGCATTTACGAGGCATAATTGAGGATGTGCTCATCGAAGTAGACAAATTCATTAGATTTTATTATATTAGATATAGAGAAAGATTGAATATGTCAGTAACTTTAGGCTGACCATTCTAATAGACAAGTCAAGCCTTGATTAAGGGCATGTTCGGTATAGCTTAAAATCCAATTAAAATTGAAAATATGGCCGTTATTGGGTCCCACTCGTCTAATAAAAGTCAACAATAACGGCTAGTTTTTCAATTTTAATCTCTACCGAACATGCCCTAATATTGAAAAATGTGAGGTGATCTTGATGGTTGAGGATGAACAAGCAATGTACATCAAATCTAAGCAATCATTTGACCTCAAGGAATGCTATAGGGTTGATGTAGAATATAAGCAATCAAGAAAGTTGGCATACAAACGGAAAATATGCTGACTTAAATTTGGATAGCGAACAAGAAAGTGTGCAAAACCAATAAGGGCCCGTTTGATTGCAAATGTGGAAAATTGATGGAATGAAAATGAATTCTAGGGAATTGAATTGCTTAGAAATTATTTTATTGAGAATTGTAATTAATTGTGTTTGATTGGTATAAGTTTCCACCTGAAAAATGTTGAAAGTTTGATGTCTGTTTGACTTTCTTTTTCACGAAAATTGTCCATTAAAGTAATAATTTCCTTTACCATTAGGTTCAAAATTTGCTTCACTTGCCAAAAAAAAAAAATTAAATTTTTTTTTTTAAAATTACCATATCGAATACAATTCGTATTACTTCGTTTTATATGAAATTTGTAGTTAAAAGTGATAAATTTTTTTAACATTGTTTCTAAAAAAATTTCCAATTGCTTAAAAAAAATGGAAAATCAATTCCCACCATAAAACCAAGGAATTGGTGAGCACGTGAGTAAAATATGGAAAAAATTTTCCATGAAAAATAAAGTTTATCAAATAAGGCAAAAGTAGAAGTTGGAATTTATTTTCCATTTTTCATGGAAAATAATGCCCTATCAAATAGGGCCTAATTGCAAACAGTGCAAAGGCTGACACAAGCCATTTCAAACCACCTTGATCATTGCAAAATGTCGAGCCCAAGACTACAAATTGAGTACTTAATCGAAGGCAACGTATTTTCTATCATTAAATTAGTTTTAGTTAATCGTTGCATTACAAGTAGAAAGCCAGGATTTCACTTAAAACTTGAGAATTGTTGGAAGTTATAAATTAAAGAGTGGAACTCCCCGGATTTGCAATAATCTAACCGGATTTAACACTCCTAACCGTTTAGCTCAACTCACCGTATATTCTCTCAATTTACCGGATATACATTTGCCTTACTGTATATGCAAAGCACTGACCGGATTTACCAAAGGAAATTTCGTTTTGGTGTAAAACAGAGTGCTTACCAGATTTACACTGAAGTTACCGTATTTTCACTTTATTCACCGGGATTGCTACTGTCATGTTCTGTTCTCTGTCCAAGTAAAATTACTCTATTTTGCTCTATTTTTCTGGAAGTTTAAGAAAGAAGATTGAAGCTACATTTTTCATACAATACTTGAGGTATTTACAGGATTATATAGACATGTTTTCCACCTCCTTTAAACTAATAAATAGTCATTAAAAAAAGATCTAACTATGATAACTTTTACAAAGATTAAGTTATCAAATTGAACACTTAAACTTAAGACTTAAAATACAAAATATCTAGCCTACTAAAACAAAAAATCTGAAAGTAAGAATGTTAACTATATTCAACATTCCTTCTTGATATTTTTATTGGAAACACCAAGATTATATCTTAATGTTTCAAATTTCGCCTTGTCTAAAGATTTTGTCAAAATGTCAGCTAATTGATCATCAGTTTTGCAATGCACCAGCTTTATCTTATTTTGTTCTTGAGCTTGTTTGATTGAATGGTATTTGATTTTGATATGTTTGGTTCTACCATGGAAGACTGGATTTTTTACCATTGTGACTGTAGATTGATTATCACAATAGATAACCGTGGCCTCTTCTTGTTTAAACTTCAGATCGTCTAACATTTTCTCAACTAAATTGCTTGATTTTTAGCTTCTGAAGTAGTTATGTATTCAGCTTCAACTGTTGATTGTGCCACGGTTTTCTGCTTCATTGAATTTCAGCATATGATACTTGAACCAACATAAAATATGTAGCCAGAAGTACTCTTCATGTCTTCAAAACTTCCCGCCTAATCACTATCAGGGTAGCCAGTTAGTTTGCACAATTCTGACTTCTTGAACCAAATTCCCATTTCATCAGTTCCTTTGACATATCTCAAGACTCTTTTTGCAGCTTGAAAATGTAATTCACTAGGCTCTTGTCTGAACCTTGACAGTAGATTTACAATATAAGTGATATCAGGTTTGATGGCTATTAAATACAATAAACAACCAGTCAAACTTCTGTAAATCTTTGCATCGACTTGCTTTGCACCATTTTCTTTTAATAACTTTTCATTTTGAACTAATGGAGTACTAACAGATTTGCAATTTTTCATATTGAATCGCCTTAGTACATCCTTTGTAAACTTCTTTTGACTGATAAAAATCTCTTGCTGATCTTGACAAATCTCCATTCCAAGAAAGTAATGCATCTCACCTAGATCTGTCATTTCAAAAACTTTCTTCAATTTATCAATCACTTCTCTAATTGATCTTTTGCTATTGCCAGTGATCAAGAGATCATCAACATAAAGTGATATGATAACCATTTCTGTTTTCACTTGTTTTACATATAGAGTTTGTTCATTTAAACTCTTTGTAAAACTAAGATAACCAAGGTGATCATCTATTCGACTATACCAGGCTCTTGGAGCCTGTTTTAATCCATACAAGGCTTTTTTCAAAAGATAGACTTTATCCTTACTATCTTCCAATTGAAAACCTTCAGGTTGCTCTATGAAAATCTCCTCATTTAGATAGCCATTTAGAAAAGCTGATTTGACATCTAACTGATAGATTTTCCAGCCATTTTGAACTGTAATTGCCACAAGCAATCTAATTGTTTCATACCTTGCAACTTGAGCAAAGGTATCTGTGTAATCTACTTCAAATTGTTGAGCAAATCCTTTGACAACTAGCATTGCTTTCAGTTTGTTAACTGAACTACCTGGATTTAATTTAGTTCTATACACCCATTTTACTCCAATGACTTTCTTGTCCAGTAGTCTTTCAACTAGCTCCCAAGTTTCATTTTTTACAATCATATTGATCTCTTCCTCCATTGCTTTCATCCAGATAGAAGATTTTGAAGCTTCATCAAAGCTTACAGGTTCAACCATAGCAGCATTACACCTTGCATAAATGTCTGCTAGAGGTCTCATTCTCACTCTATCTTCTTCTGTTTCTGAATCAATATCATTGACACCAGGTTCCAATTCTTCTTCATCACTCTCTTCATTTCTGATTTGAGGACTTATATCATTGGAATTTTCTTTAATTACCGAGCTTGCATCCCAGTTCCAAGTAGCATCTTCATCCACCTTAATGTCTCTACTGGAGGTTACTTTTCTGGTTTGGGGATTGAACACTCTATATCCTTTAACATTGTTGCAATAGCTAAACAATATTCCAACTTTAGCTTTTTCACTGAGTTTATGCCTTTTTGCATCAGGAATATGAATGTAACAAACACTTCCAAACACTTTCAAGTGTGAGATATCTGGTTTGATATCATACCAAGCTTTATATGAGGTTTTCTTCTCCAAAGCTTTTGATGGCAACTGCTTGAAAAGGTAAACAGCAGTGTTAACTGCCTCTGCCCAAAATTCTTTTGGTACTTTTTTCTCAATCAACAAGCACCTAACCATTTCCATAAATGTCCTATTTTTCCTCTCACTGACTCCATTCTGTTGAGGAGAATAGGGAGTAGTTAACCGATGCTTGACACCTTCAGTTTTACAAAAATCATCAAACTGTTTGCAGCTCTACTCAGTACCATTGTCAGTTCGGATGGTCTTCATCCTGCAGCCACTTTCATTCTCCACCATTTTCTTGAACTTTTGAAAACACATATGCAACTTCAGACTTTGCTTTCAAGAAATAGACCCAACACATTCTTATTAAATCATCAATGAAGAGGATGAAATATCTGCTGCCATTCAATGTAGTCACTTTCATTGGACCACATACATCGAGTGTATTAACTCAAGTTTTTCAATAGCTCTTCTTGACTGATTCTTTGGAAAGGGCAATCTGGTTTGCTTTCCAAGTTGACAGATTTCACAAACATAGGCTTCATCAATGATTTTAGGCATGCTTTCAACAAGATTAAAATCATACATTTGCTTAATTGAAGTATGACTAGTATAACCAAATCATCTATTCCATAGAGTAGTTTCATTTTCTTCAGCTAAACATACTTGTGTAATGACATTTCTCCAATTTATAGGAAAGCTCCTATTTCTCATTTGAACTGTCATCAGCTCCTTTCCATTTTCATCTAAAATAGTGCAGGCATTTTCTTTAAACATTAAAGAATGTTTTTTTTTTTCTAAAAATTGCCCTACACTTATTAGATTTTGATATATCTCAGGCACATATAAAAAATCAGGAATGTATTTAATACCTGTTGAAGTCTGGACAGCAATCACTCCATTGTCTTTTACTTCTACAAAGTCACAATTTCCCACTTTAAATCTGGATTTGTAGGCTTTGTTCATTTCTACAAATATGCTGGAGTCTACAGTCATGTGATGAGTGCAACCATTATCCAATAGCCAAGTTTCAACCTTGCTACAATCCTTAATAGCACAGAACAGATGCTCTTCTAGCCTTTCTTCCTTTTTTCTGCCATTTTTGCTTGCTGGTGTGGTTGATTCCTTCTTTTGTTTTTGTACACCATCTCAATATGACTAAATTGTTTGCAGCCTCTACATTGAACTCCAGGCCTATACCAACAAAATTTTGGAGAATGGCCATTTATTTTACAATGAAGACAAGGTGCAAATTTATCGTCTTTGTTTTCATTCCTGCTGCCTTCAAGTTCTCTTATCTGAACTTCAAGTTTCTTTGCTCCAAAGTTCTTTTGAGCTTTGAATTTTCTTTTAGCAAACAAGACACCTTCTGATTGTTCCTCCTGCCTCATTTGCCTTCTTTGTTCAGTTGCCTGCAAAACATTCACCAATTCAGCCAAATTCATTGTTGACAGGTCTCTAGAATCCTCTAATGAAGATATTTGGATTCAAATTTTCAGGTAGGCTAATTAAAACTTTTTCCACCACTCTTTTATTTGGCAAATCATCTCCCAAAAGTTTGATTTGATTTACAATCTTCATCATCCTATCTGAAAAATCTTTGACAACTTCAGTCTCCTTCATCTTCAAAGTCTCAAACCTTCTTCTTAAATTGAGAACTTGCATTTGTCTCATTCTTTCATTACCTTGATATTCTTCTTTTAGAATATCCCAGGCTTCTTTTACAGTTTCGCAAGTCATGATTCTTGTGAATATTGCATTTGAAACGGCTGACTGAATGCAAAATAGAGCTTTGAACTTCTTTGCTACATCTTCACTATACTGCTTTATTTGAGTCACTGTTGGATTAGCCCTCGAAGGAGCTGGTTCAACTCCAGTATCAGTGATTTCCCATAGATCATAAGCTTTAAGATAAGCTTTCATTTTTGCAGCCCAAAAATTGTAGTTTTCTCTATTGAAGGTAGATGGTAGTGGTGCTGAAAATCCTGTTGAAGCCATTTCTTTCCTGTCGAAAATCGCTGATCGTTTCTTTATGAGCTTCTTCCTCTCTTCTTCTTCTTCCCTTCTTCAGAGTCCCTTTCTAAGATCAATGAAGCTCTGATACCATGTTGGAAGTTATAAATCAAAGAGTGGAACTCACTGGATTTGCAATAATCTAACCGGATTTAACACTCCTAACTTTTTAGTTCAGCTCACCGTATATTCTCTCAATTTACTGGATATACACTTGGCTTACCGTATATGCAAACGGATTTACTAAAGAAAATTCTGTTTTTGTGTAAAATAGAGTGCTTACCTGATTTACACTGAAGTTACCGTATTTGCACTCTACTCACCATGATTGCTACTGTCATGTTCTGTTTTCTATCCAAGTAAAATTACTCTGTTTAGCTCTATTTTTCTTGAAGTTTAAGAAAGAAAATTGAAGCTATATTTTTCATAGAATACTTGAGGTATTTATAGGATTACATAGACATTTTTCCACCTCCTTTAAACTAACAAACCGTCGTTAAAAAAGATCTAACTATGATAACTTTTACAAAGATTAAGTTATCAAATTGAACACTTAAATTTAAGACTTAAGATACAAAATATCTAGCCTACTAAAACAAAAAATCTGAAAGTAAGAATGTCAACTATATTCAACAAGAACCTTTCATTAATATTTAGCATATTAGTGTCAGCATATTATACATTAAAATGCTCCTAATCCTTGAGCTCCTTTACCATTTTGCCAATTTTTTCTTCTGATATCTTTGTAGCCTGTCCACCATTAACATAACACGCAATGGACTCCCCAAAAAGTTTATGCATGCTTGAAAATTTGTTGCACAGTGGGGCTTGATGAATTTTCTTTGTTTAGGACCATAGAAAGATCATCATACAGCTTTGCATCCTTCTAATTTCCATAAGAATCAAGATACAACAAAAATACAGACACGATATTGATGTGCCTCACACCAGAAAAGGGGGAAAAAAAAGATTTTATATCGCCGATGAGAAGGTGTAGTTACAAGGTACAGTAAAATGGTAGTACCTTATTCTGGTAAATCTCCTCTCCCAAGGTTGTTCTTGATCTCCGGAGTGTATTTGCCAAATGCTCGCTCAATCTTCTTATTGAAATACTCCTTGTCCTTAATCTCATTCACCATCTTGTCTATTTTTTCTTCTAATATCTTTGGAGCCTGTCCACCATTAAAATAACACGAGAATTGAGTGTATCCATAAAAATCACTGTAAAATGAACTCAGATCGAAATATTAAGCATGCTTGCCTTTCCATATTGAAGGCCCATAGCCTCCTGATAGAATTCTGGATCAGATTCTTTCATTTTGTTGTACTCCTGAAGATTTACCTCAATATTCTTTTTACTTTTTCTTGTATGCATTAATACTGTCCTTTGATTAAAAACTGCAAAAACATAAACCTAAGGGCACGTTTGATAGGCTATATTTTCCAAGGAAGTAGGAAAATATTTTCCATTTTCCATCTTTTGCGCTGTTTGATAGCCTAAATTTTCCCACTCCACCCGCCACTTCATCATTTTCCTTGATTTCTTTGAAAATATTTTCCCAACATTTCCAAACGGCTGATGCGTTTTTTTTTTTTTTTTGGTAATGGAGACAAATATCATAACCAACTGTAAAAAAAAAAATCACTTTAATGGACAATTTCCACGTAAAACAAAGTCAAACGAACACTAAATTTTGATTAAAAAATGATTTTTTAGAAGATAATTTTTTTTTTTTACTTTTTGGCAATGGAAACAAATTTTATAACCAATTATAAAAAAAATATCACTTTAATGGACAATTTTCATGTAAAACAAAGTCAAACGAATAGAAAATTTAAAAATTTTTCGGGTGGAAAATTATACCAATCAAACACACTTGAAATCATTTTCCCTACAAAACATTTTCTAGGTAAATCTTTTCCCTATAAAACATTTTTTTCCGCCCATTTTCCACCCTTACAATCAAACGCACCCTAAATGTAAATTATATGTTATGTATTCAGATGCCTGCATTACCTGTAAATATATTAAAAAATTACTTCATATCACAAATGTTAATAGAACATTTACAGAGTGAATTAGTTGTATAAGCGAAAGAGAATAATAAAAATCATAAAAATATCCAAGTATTCACATCCGGATGCAATTCACCACTAATTGAAGAATTACATGATAGAATCATTCTGCAGATGATTTCAAAGGACATTTAATATTCAAAGTAATTTACTAATACATCACTTTCATCCATTTTTCCCAGACGAAGATATCAGGATTGTAAAACCATTTGATGACCTCTTAACAGCCTATTTGATTCTCATTAATCGGAAAAAAAAATGATTTTTGAAAGTAAGAAAATTTTTTAATATATGTGTAGAATATTTTATTGTGTAATTGTATGGTTGAAAATGATGATGTAACAAACCATAAAATAAATTAATACGTGTCAAACATGCACTAAGTTCAGGTCCAACATGGCTTATTGCACATTGCATCATCTAATAACTATAAATAACAAATCAAGTACAAAATAAGATATAATTATATATCAGCAATGGGTTAATGTAAATTTTAGATAATTTTGGTGCAGCCATGCACAATAGCCTTTAATAAGAACCTCTTACACAAGTAAGAAAATTTGCAACAACGAAACAATATTAGTTTATACCATCCCAACGAGCAGTAGCAGGCTCCTTCGCCTATTTTTATACTTTGACTCTGCCATGTCTTGTGTGTCCAGCATATATATCATTTGCTCATATGCACACATTGGCATCATGAAGTCTACCAATTTTCTTCTTTCTCTCCTGAGTGTAATTTTTGCATATAAATTCCTCTAGACTCTTTGGGAGGTTCTAATCTTTTCTTCTCGGCAACCATGGCAGTCTGATTGGCTTCTCTAGCCTCATTCCGCATGGATGAATTCTCAAGCCATGATGTTCACACACAAAATCACGAAGGATAATAATCTATTCATGGAAGACCATAAGTTAGATGTTCATCTATGCTTTGCGCACAACAAGAACATACAGTTGACATCTTATTTCAAATGCTGATATGCCCTTACCATTTTCAGTCTCAACACCAAATAACCTCTTTTGGCTTCCGTATTTCTGCTCCATCGGCCTCTTCATCGATTTCATCCAAATCAATTTAATTACTACTTCCATGAGCATCGTTAATGCCTATTGGCCTCATTCGTGAGTATGTGTGTAATATAAATGTAAATGGTACAAAAATTGTAGAATAAATGAATAATGAAGAAATTACACTGTAGAAGAGAGATTGTTTACTTTGTTGTGAGAAAAATGATTTAGATGTGAAATATTTATAGAGAAAAAAATAACTAAAAAAATTCAAAGACTGAAATGATCAATTTAAAAAAGCTCACAAATCTTTAAAAGTGACCATTTGGTCACTGTTTGGCTCAGCAAGGCTGTGCGAGGAGCCTACCCATGAGCCTCTTGTCCTTCTCGTAATGAGTTCGAGCTATGCATGAATTGAGTTTATTTTGAACTGCATCGATGAGTAGACGAGCAACTTTGTTTTGTTGCCACCTCTAAGTAGACCAGACTCTTTAGTAAGAATTAAACTAAACTTACAGAATTTAGTTTTACAGGGACCTTACCGGCCCCTCACTGTAGCAGGACCCCACCCAATGTATTAAAAAAAATTGTGGCCCCCACGCCCCATATATGTAATCTGGCAGGACCTGTAAGTGTAGCCTCACTCATTTAGTAATACATTGGACTCACAATTTCATCTATTTGACTATTCCTTCTTACAATTTCACGACCCCATCAAATTTTTTTTTGTTCCTCATTTCATTTTCCATTATCTTTCCTTTGGTTTGCACTAACTCATCAATTAATCTCAGCCCTAATTTCCCTTGTCTCCTAGTTAACCCATAAGAAGCAATGGAGTTATTATATGTATAATTTCCGTCCAATAAATCGTCTCCTTCAATTTGCTCACTCGAATTACAGGTAATATTTTTTCCACTGGGTTGATTTTTGATTGAACTGTATATTCCTCCACCAATCGTTTTCTTAATTTTGGTTATATGTTAAGTAGCTCGAAAATTTAGTGTTTTGTTTAGTTACCTAAAATTTTCGACATATTTAGATAGTATCTCTTTCTAGTGAATTAATATGATGGCCTTTCTACTCTAATTTTTTGTTTATTGTCTTCACCCTTACTTGAACTTAGCGTTTGTGTTTGTATTTTCCTTTATGGGTTGCAGGTATCACAGAAGTGATACAGAAGATAAAATATGACTGAAGAAGGGAGAGTGCATTCTGATTGTAGGGATGCATTGAACCAGTATCACGAATGTAGTCTTTTCTTTGAGATAGTCCTGTACTGATTCTGGTACTTGCCCTGCAAGATTTTTGAAGTTTTTTCCTGTGTTGTCTTCATTGTCGGTACCAGCCTCTCAATCAGAATCACCCCCTCGCCATCTCTTTCATGTTTTTCCTCCTGATCCAGAATGGCAACTGCATTGGCCTCACCACTGTCACTAACAACTTGGATCCTAGCACAGGGTATGGAAAATTGTTAGGTACTTCACAATAAATAAAATGCATCCAACATTTGTGTATGAATTATCTTCTTGGAACAGAGATCCCGGAATTATATAATTAACAACTATTTATTGATCCACGAAACCTAATTTTGTTTCTGGTGCAATGCGTCCAGACATAAAGTTTGAAGTCTTTAGGTGAATTTCACACCACAACACCCCTTCTTTATCCATTGCACCCAAGCTTGCAACTTTCTCTCCCTCTCCTGCTTACCCCAAAGAAAATGTTGGCTATTAAAAATTCCACAGTCGATTGACGCACCATATTGTTTCAGATAATTGTAGAAATTGGTGGTGTCAACATAAATGGTATCATTCAAATCCATAATTTGAGATAATGAGTCACAAGATCGCAAATTACCAATACAAGAGGGTAGCGAAAGTCAAAAAAAGTTGCAAAGTGTCGGGAACACTTTAAATTGAATTCAACTGGTCATAGGTCGATGAAGTCTAAGAGTTTAAGGCAGTGTGTAAATATGTCAATAACAATTAACACATCGAAAGGGTATCGGTCTCAATCATCAATATACCAAATGTACGGCTAAATATGGACTTGTTGGTGGATCTCAAACGCAATTGGCCTTTGGTACTCTTTCTTCTGGTAACATTTCAGCTTCAAAAGCACATAGTTGTATTCAAAGGAAAGAACTCGTGATGGAATGGTCAAGTTCCTTGCCAGTGCTGAGTTTCCGCTAAGCATAGTGGATAGTGAACATTTCATAACATTCATGAAATAATATCTCAAACCAAGACATGTAGAGGTAAGTAGAAGCTTCGTAATGATATTACAAAATATTTCGTTAGAACTAAGAACCAATTCACTAGAAATTTACATAAATATGGTGGTGTTATATATTTTACTTTAGATTTATGGGAGGTATAAATAAAAAAAGTTATATAACAGCAACTACAAACTACATATATCCACTTTGATTAATGCATAAAAAGTTATTACTTTTAAAATAATCGAATTTCCTCATAATGCTAACAATTTTTTTAACGGTCTCATGCAAATTATTAGGGAATATCGTTGTGAAAGTAACATTCGTTATTTTATGTTTGACAATGATAGTGTTCAGTGGTGGACCCAGGATCTAAGCTCAACTTGGACGGATGTTGACTAATCAACGTCGACCATCAGCGATCGTAAAAGCGAGGTCGTTTATTAATATTTAATTATATAATATTAAAAATTATTCAATATATATGTAAACGCACTAAAATGTAAAAATTATATATATATGAAAACGTAGTTCAATACAACCAAAAGTACTAAAAAAATACGCAATACAACCTACTCTGTAACTGTGATCTTAGACAACTGCATTCTGCGGCATCTTATGCTTTGAAAACGTTGCAATATTGCTTCATTCTCAATTTTTTCAAAAATATCTTTCTCTATGTACACCACTAAATTGTCATTCAACCAGTCATCTCCCATTTTGTTGTGCAAGTCACTCTTGATTAGATTCATAGCAGAGAATACTCCTTCAACACTTGCAGTTGCCACATGTAATATCAAAACCAATGTGATCAGCCTAAAAACCAATGAAAAATAACAAGAGCTTCTTGTTTCAACCAACTTCTGAGCCACACAAGAAATGCTATTGAGATTAAAGAATGCTTCATTCATTCTCACAAACACAAGGAACTTGTCAAGTTGAGGTCGAAGCAATAAAATCTCTTCATTATTGAAGTCCAAAGGATACAACTGAGCAAGATGTAGCAATTTATCCCTATCAAAAGTTACAAATGAATATCTTGAATTTAAACATGAAATGCAAGTTAGGAGCTAGTAGTTGTCTCGGAAAAATTATCATTCAACTCTTGCAAGATTGAGTCTATCACATGACAATACAAATCAACATAAAAGCAATGATAATAAGTCACCTGCTTAGTTCCACGCCTAGGTAGACCTCTTAATACTACAATATCCTCCATATTAGGCACAAAAATATGTCTAACAACACAAAACTCAATCACCCTACTCAACAAATTATCCGAGCCACTGTCTCTCATGTCTTGCAATGCATACTTACACAAATTTAATAACCCCACGGCATTCTGAATATCCTGATCCTTATTTTGTAAGGCTTGTGAAAGGTTGTTTGTAATTGCTAGAATTTTAAACGTGAAGTGGAGACTGAACACAAACTTGAAGTTCTGCATAGTGTCCATCTGTCTTTCTGCCATTGATTTCTGCTCTAAATTTATGCCATCTTCTGATATATCCTCAAGAACATCTATGATAGCATTAAACATATTGATAACTCGAGTAATTGTCAGTAGGTGTGAGCCCCATCTAGTAGTACCTGAGCGTGCCAAACTTATTTCTTGAAACTTACCACTCACACCACAAAGTTCCCCAATATTAAGCTTCTCCAAAATATCGGTATGGTAACTTGTTCGAAGAGCATCTACACACTTACATGATGCACCCACCAAATTCACAATAATAGCAAGCATATTAAAAAAATCACCAAACATGTTATTCCTACGTGCTATAGAAATAACTGCCAATTGAAGTTGGTGAGCAAATCAGTGGACATACATAGCATGTGGATTCTCTCTTAAAATTAAAGCTTTCAAACCATTGAACTCACCTGACATATTGCTTGCTCCATCATAACCTTGACCTCTCAAGCTAGATTTGCTCAACCCATGAGTAGAAAATATTACATCAATAACATCCTTGAGTGATTGGGTACAAGTATCCGCGACATTGGTAATACCCAAAAAATGCTCATTCACGACCCCACTTTGGTCAACAAACCTCAAAACAACTGCCATTTGTTCTTTTATAGAATTATCACGAACCTCATCAACCAAAATTGAAAACAAACAATCACCCATCTTATTGATAATAGCCCTTGTTGTCTCTACGGCACAACAATTAACCAAGTCCTTCTGGATCTTTGGTGAAGTCATTTGGTCATTTTCAGGAGCATTACTAAATAATACTTGTTTAACTTCCTCACAACGAGCTGTATACCAGTATAGTAGCTTAATTAGATTTTCTCTATTAAGAGACTCTTTGGATTCATCATGAACACGAAATGGTAATCCTTGCATCAAAATGAATCTAGTACAATCTAGCACCGCAGTCCATCTCGCCTATAACTTTTTTGTCGACTACTACTTTGGCTAGAACTAACATAAGAGATACTCTGCTTTTGATTCAACAAGTTGGTACACTTTGCAAAAGCTTGATTATGAGCACTATGAAAGAGTCCGACATGATCTTTCAATGTCTGTTTATGCTTCCAATCCTTAAAGTCGATTTTAGTAAATATATGCCCATCCCCTTGACCCCTTCTATCGGGTTTGAACAAGTAGCAATGTAAACAATACGCCGCATCATTTTCTAGACTGTACTCCAACTAATGAAATTCAGAGAAACACTCTTTCCGAAAACATTTATTATCATTCTCTATCCTTCTTCTTGGAAAATCATGTCCATATGGTTGACAATGACCTTTCTCCAAGTATGCCATCCTAACATCATCCCTGATATTAGGATCGTATGGATCAGATACAAGATCATCCACATTGAATTGAGGCCGTGACTTCTTTGTGTTATTTAACAACTCTTGTGCTCGACTAGAATCAGTGGCGAGACAGGATGCACAACTAGACAAAGAAGAACTAGGTATGGACTTTCATTTCGGTTGAAAAAATCGATCCATAATCTGCAAAATGCCCAAATTTATTTTTCAATTAAAAGTGATTAAAAAACAGTCTACACGTGGTTTAATTGGAGTTGTTTCAGAACAATAGCTAATTGAATTACATGTAATTGATAAAAGTATTAAAAAAAGCAATTAGAGTGTAATAAAGTATGTGCAAACATATCATTTTCCTATTCCCATTCCTACTCTTCCTAGTTCCCATCCCAAATATATAAGGTCAAACATGTCCTTTCGTTATTTACTTTTTCCTTTATTCTCGCTTAGCTTGAGGTCTTAATTGTTCATAATTAATAATAATCAAATCCTGATTATTACATTTTACCAGTATATTACAATAACTTTAATAGTTTAACTCTTCATATTACAATTCATATCAATTTTATGCCAATAAACTTAGTGGGCAAGAATCAAATGTCCTATTAATATGTTCACAAGAATCACAAGATTCACAACACAAGGAAAGGAACAAAAAAAAAAGAGGAACTCACAGTCTGCTGGGAGTTTGGGACCGAAACCGACACTGTCACCAAGCGCCAGATGGTCGAAGATAGCAACCGAGTAACTCACAGACACAGCACGTGGCAGCAGATTGAGAGCAATTGCAGGTCGTCCTCCTCAGCTCCTCTACGGTTTGTAGGGTTTCTATTGGAATTGGGGAATTGTTTGTAAGGCTCAATTTGGTTTTGTTTGTGGCTATGGGTTGTAAATTGGCCAATTAATTGAGCCTTATTGTTTGAAAACAAGGCCCAAAGGCACTTATTGTTTACTGAATTGAAACACAATAACAAAGGAAAAAAAAAAATTCTCAATCGACGTCGGCTACCTTCTTCACTGCTTCCCAGCGGCACTTCAAGATCCCGACGGACTCAGCACGAGCAGCCGTAGGGGCGGCTAGGTGCTGGGTCCACCCTTGATAGTGTTAATAAGGTTGTAATAGATAAACTATGCATAGTATGAAATCACAATTTTGGTGATTGTTTGTTTCATGTGCATTTGTGTGTCACATTTTTAATTTAATTATGCAAGATGGTATGAAACATATTATAGGACTTGAGTAATATATATTACCATATTACCAAGTATGAAACAAGCATTTTAGGAACTTTGAGCACAATATGGTTGAGATTCCAAAAAATTTATAATTGACGTAGAATATCGATAGAACTCTACTTATTTATTATGAAAATCAAGTGAAGGATATGAACATTCAATTATTGAATTTTATAATTCTAGATATATAAGAAATGATGATGATCATGTTTTGATTGATTGCTCTTGACTGGGAACTGGCCTTTAAACTCAAAAACGTTTTGAAAAGTTTTTATGATTCCACAACTATCTCATCTGGGGTATACTACACCACTAGTTTAAAAGTTTTTGAACGTCTTTTGTCATTGCAAGAATTTTTCAAAGATACAAAAATGATCCCACTTTTCATGAAATATTATTTATATAGAACTAAAGTTTAGAAAATAAAGGGAAGACTTACATATATTATTTCCTTCAGCATGTGCAATAGATCCCAGGTTCAATTTATTAGGCACTATAGTACTATGTTGATTATATGGTGAAAGTAAAAGAAAATAGCATTGATGTGCATAAAGGATTGGCAAAACGCATATTTTGGAATACAACATAAGTATGAGGAAATTGCATGTAATCATATAAATGATGTTTAATTTCTCCATATAATCAAACTTTTTTATTTTTTAATAATATTTTGAATTTTAAAAAAATTGTACACGCAACAACTTATTCGTGTACAATTTTAATTTCACCTTCTTCAAAATTAAGTAATCGATCACAAGTCGGGATAAGAGGAGAAGAGTTTTCCCAAAAAAAAAAAAAAAAACACAAAGAACTTTCAAATATGATTTCAAATTTTCAAGTCTCAATTGCCAA
This sequence comes from Fraxinus americana, assembly GCA_035079005.1. Lineage (NCBI taxonomy): Eukaryota > Viridiplantae > Streptophyta > Magnoliopsida > Lamiales > Oleaceae > Fraxinus > Fraxinus americana. Next base: position 27,241 of record JAVHZT010000236.1, on the reverse strand, counting down.
ATATTTTGATTGAGTCAATATTGTTTTTGTTCTACGAATTTTCTTCTTACGTGGTATGGGTTCACATGTTTTATTCTCCATGCAATTTTCATGGAGAACGAAACGGGTACGTACACACATCGTAAGAAGAAAATTCGCATAACTAAGTTTATATATTTCAAATCTAATTACAAATCTACGTCTACGGAATCAAAAGGTTCCATCTCTATAAAGAATCCACTTCCTCAGGTTCCATGTATCGTCATTGTTGACGACGATACATGGAACTTGATTAAATAAGAGGTTTCATTTCAAAAAATAAAATAAAATCGTACACGTAATTAGTTGTTCATGTACAATTTTAATTTCGCCTACTTGAAAATAAGTACCCAGTCCTTAGCCTAGATAAAAGGATTAAGGTTTTCAAAACAAAATTTTAAAAAAAACTTCATATCTAATTTCAAATTCAATTGAATTTATTATTTATACATTAACTTCTACAACTTTATACATTTTATATTCATGTAATTCAATTATTCAAATCAAACCTCATATCAATTCTAATATCCTATACATTTAATATTTCAATTTAACGAAAACAAAGATTGTGCATCAATAGAAGGAAGCCTCCCAAAATGAAGAATCCATTTTCTCAAATTTCATGTAACGTCAATGAAGTGTACTGACAAACATATGAAGTGTGTTTGGATCATGTATTTGCAAGCTGTTTCATTGACGATATTTGGAAGAACTTGAGGAAATCCCTAAATGGATTTTGTAGAAGCCCAGCAAGGTTAAAAACACCAAAAAAGAAAAAGAAAAAAGTTGAGCTCGTGGACAAGGTCGACTTGGTCCACGAGCTATAAGATCAATGGCCAAGCTCGAGCCCTTGAAATACAAGCCAAGCTCCTATGTAATTGGGCCGAGTCGGCTTGGCTCGGCCCATTGCCACAACTAGGTATACGTGGTTGTTGATCTATACTTTAATTGTTGATTTAATCCTTAGTGTTTGGATCATAACAAAAAAGTTCATTTTATTTCTAGAAATTGAATTTAAGTCTTCAAAGCTATTGTTACAAAGTTGATCGATTGAGGACAAAAAATGTCACTATCAAAAGACTCGCATTAGACGTCAATAAAAATTGAGATGAAAGTCAAGCATTTGAGACAAATTATTCGAGAGAAATGACTTCAATAGTCAAACATCAACGATAGTAAAGACACAATGCTTCAATTTTTAGCAATGAATTATTAAAATTTCAACGAATAATTTTTTTATGCACGAATAATTATTTCATGAAAACATTCGCATAAAAAACTATTCTTCAAAAGGTAAGGATATGTCATCTTTACTGTTTTCAGGTCATTTTTAGTTTTTAGTTTTCGAAAACATTAAAAACATGTTTACTTACCTATTTTCAGAAACGAATTTAAAATTTACAAAGAAAACAGAAAATGCCTAAAAAGTCGTTTTTGCTGTTTTTAGTTAACACCAAGCCAAAACTTCATTAAAAAAAAAAAACAATTTTTCAAAATGACAAAAAGAACGTGTTTTCAGTAATTTCAAAATGGACACTCAAAACTCAAAATCCAAAATGAATTCAAAACTTAAAACTAAAAACTGAAACACGAAGAGAACAGTCCCTAAGTATTTCAATTTGATATTCAAACTTATTACAATATTACTGACCTATGAAAAATAAAGTGGAAAACATTGTTCAAAATTCTACATTTTTCAAAACATTCAAGAAAAAAATTTTGACGCACAACGGACCTTGGTTGTCCAGTTCAAAATGCCGACTTCTTGTTGCTCCCTCAGTTACTCAGAACTTTTGGTATTTTGAAATTTATAAATACCATTTCATTTTGCATTCATTGCAACACTTTCAAGAGCATTTTAAGTGATATTCTTGAGAAAAATATATTGATCTTAAATATTATTTATTTTCATCAAATCATTTATTTTGAAAAACTTTTGATTTAAACAATTTTTAAAAAAACATCTTTCTCATCAAAGTTTTTCTCACCTGACACTTGGACTTCATTAATTGCTTTTCATTAAAGTGTTAGCATTTTTCTTTTTTACTAATTAATTTGTTTATATCATTTATTAAGAAAGAAGTTTCAAATTGTAAAATCATTTCTCTTTAAATTTGTGAGTCATATTAAAGTCTCGAAAAGCTTAATATTATAGAAAGATAGACGATCCTTGTGTAAACCCAAGATAGGCTAACCACGAGGGGGATGAATTGATTTTAAAACTTTTTTGTTAACTACTACAAAATTTTAAACAAATGATAAAGAAATAAACTAAATGAAAATAACCACGTAAATGGTATGATATAACCTTGTTCAAAGTAAAACATTAAGTAAGAGTTAGAGAGTGCAAACGATATATTATGGAGGTTCGATCCAACCCAATGATCTACGTCGACCGTTACCAATCTCTCCATCACGACAAGACCTTTTTCACTATGTTGCTTGACTTGTGGTGCAATCCAACCCTTTACAACACTTGCGGTGACTTACAACCAATGAGCACTGATCCTTTTATAATGTTGAGCTTTTCCGAGACCTCAACAAAACCCACAATTCAAAATGAATTTATAAGTGAAATCTTTTCTTCTTATTGAATGATGGAATCAATATTGATAACAAGAAGAGAAGAGGTAAATATTTCAATAGATAGCAATGGGTATAGCTCAAAGTGTTGATATGAAAAACTTCTTGAAGAACTAAAGATTTTCACAAAGTTAATCACTCAAAAGTTTTTCAAGAGTTTAATACTTTTGATCTTCTTAAAGATGGAGAATAGGGTAGTTGTAATCAATAAAAGCCTCACTTTTATGCTCAAGAATTGTTATTCATAGCAAACAAACGATCAAAAAATCTCTTTTACCGGAATCACCATACCGGACGTCCGGTAAATACCGGATGATCAAATATCCGTTATTTTTTGTCAAAAATTTGAACGTTAGAAAAATGACCGTTGGAGCCAAAATCTGGGATATCGGAACGTCCGGTATGCATATTGGACGTTCGATACGCCTCTTTTGGTTCGGAATGTCCTCGTTTTTTATTTTCATCAAATGTAGGTACTCGAGGGACGTTTCAAAATATTTTTCAAACTGTTATTTATGTTATAAACATACATGTTCTGATTTTTACCTTTGAAAACATATTTTTCGAGTAGAAACATTTTTGTCGTGATTTTTCGATCATAAATTAAAAACTTTGAGCTCATCACGATTTATTGCCAAGTATTGAAATGTTTTAGCTTTACATATGAAACATCTAAGTGCTTTGTTTCGAACATCTTGGCTTGTGCTTCCTGACGGTACTTCAACTTTTGTCTCAATTTTCGTTGAGGCATCTTTTTGCGAGTTTTTGCAATAACATACTTCATTACCTTGATTGATTTTAATTCCACGTTGGCCATTGTATGCAAATTACTTGGCCTCGAACTTTATGCTATCAAATATATTCATGTGCAATAATTATTATGGAGATTTAAGATCAATTTGTTAGTAATAAACATAATTTGTATGTAATAATCAAAACGAGACGTCAACCATATGTCAACAATTTTCCCCTTTTTGATTATGACAAACACAATATGATTTGCAAGATATGATTCAAAACAAATTGTTAAATTGATAGTTAATACAATTTCATACACATATTCTCCCTCTCTATTTAGCATGCATTCTCCCTGTTTAAATATAATCATACAAATCTTACTCTTTTCTATCTCTTCCTCCTTTTGGCATAAGCAAAAAGTATGAAAAACATGTAAGAGGAAGCAATAATAGAGAACACAAAAGAAATACTGGATATATACTTTATAAGCATGGCAAAGTTTAGTACATAATCAAAACGTTCAACAATAGTTTTAAGACAATAAATAAAAAGAATACGGAGCCAGAGGAGGGGGATACGGAAATCGAGCATGGAAGTCGGCAAAGAAGACAGTCATCTGCTCCTGCATAGTAGCTTGTTGTGCAAAGATCGTGTTATGCTGAGCTCGTATGTGACGAAGCTTACCGCCCATCCCGTCAACTGTCGTAGTAAGAGAGTCGATCCGTCCATTCAAAAGCGCAAACTGGTCCTCAAAAAGACCTCAACTAGCAGGGTGTGGAGAGCTCGACCGGGGTGTAGTGAGGGAGGCACCCGTGGCATGTGGTGTGCCCTTGTGGTCATCATCATCCTTTTCTTCAAATGGTAGCATAGAAGGTCCCGAAGCCGGGTCAAACCCCTTCGTTTCAGACACCCATTGACCATTTTTCTTAATGATTTTCATTCGTTTAAGAGTAGTGGAACTAATTGTGTCGGTGGGTCATGGTTTAAGGAAGGCTTCATCATGAAGAGGAATGTTGAAATGTTTAAAAATTTTAGTTAAAATCATGCCATAAGGAAGAGCCTTAGCTATACATGAAGAGTGTATGAGCTTCATGAGGCCCATAGCAATGGTCGGGAGATCAACTCGTCGACCGGCAAGAAAAGAATCAAGAAGAAAAAGATCAAAATTGTTCACCTCATCCCGATGCCCTTTCCTAGGTAGGATGACATTTACGATAATATTTTGTAAAACCTTACATGGAAGAGTAAGTTGGTTTGAAGAAATTTTTGTATTATTTTCAAAATTTTACCTGTCATGCGATGACAAGCATCGAGCGGGCTATAACCTTCCATGTGATGGTGAGGTTTGTGTACATAAGTTTGAACGTTGCATGGTTCAAGTTCAAGAAGAGAATGGATGAGAGGTTTTGAAATGGTGATGCAGACATTTTTAATCAAACAAGTGATGCCATCCGAACGATAAGGAAAAGTCATATTTTTAAAAAATTCCTTCATAAGTCGTGGATATGCATTTTCCTCTAATGTGCAAATCGATACCTAACCTATGGTCATGAAATATTCTTCTACCCTAGATGCAGGGGCATCGAATGTAAAAGAGGGAAAATCGACATTTTTACCTAGTAAAATGGATGTCTTCTCAAAAGGATTCGTCGGCGTCGTCTCGGTTTCAGAGTCCATTTCTTCATCGGATGATGAAGGTGGAGAGCGACGAATGGTTTGCTTGAGGTGCTTGCCTCTACCTCGAGAAGTTGACATTGTTCAAATAATTTTGGGGATTTTCAAAAAAAAATTGCTTGAAAAGGAGGATTTTCGAAAGTTTGGATAGGAAGTTTTGAATAGATGATATAAAGTGTTAAAATAACTTTGTACTGGGTTAGATATTTCGATTAATAGACGAATTTTGAGCAAGAACAAGGTAGGAAGTGAAATTTGAAGAAAAAGAAACTAGGGTTCGTACTTTGTAGTGAGAAATCAATGAAGTGCGTAAAAAATCAGATTTTTGGATGTAAAGAGTCGATGAAAGCGAGTTTTAGGGAGAGACTTTGATGTATTTGGGATGGATTTGATGAGTTTTGTTGAGAGGAGATTGACGGTGGAGAGAAAAATGGAGTGAAAGAGGCAAAATCGCGACCTTTAAAAACTGGAAAAATGTTATACCGGACGTCCGCTACAAAAGGCAAAAAAATCGAACTGTTCTGTCTTACCGGACGCTTGATACCAGACGCCCGATATTTTTTTTAAATGTATAATGTAGTAAGATAAAGAAAAAGAGGATTATGGTGGGAGTTTTAATTACTAACGTCGTCAAACTCAACAAGACCCAAACTCCGTCTAATGGTCGAGAAGCGGTGTCAACAAATTCAAGTGAGATATTGCCGTTTTGAACATGGTCTCTAAGAAAAAGATATCTTATCTCAATGTGCTTAGTTCGAGAACGCAAGATGGGATTTTTGGATAAATTTATGGTACTAGTGTTGTCACACATGATAGGAATATGATCATAGGATAAATGAAAATCGTTAAGGGTTTGTTTCATCCATAGTTCTTGAGCACAACAACTTACAACATAAATATATTTTGCCTCGAATATAGATAAGGCCACGGAGTTTTGTTTCTTACTAAACCATGAAACTAGGGCGAAACCAAGAAAGACAAGTCCCGCTAGTGCTTTTCCGATCAACTTGGTAACCGGCCCAATCGGCATCCGAGTAACTAAGTAAGTCAAAGTGAGTTCATTTTAGATACCAAAGTCCTAAGTTTTGAGTCCCACTAAGATATCTAAATATTCTTTTCACGGCTTTAAGATGGGATTCCTTAGGATTAGATTGAAAATGAGTACATAAGTATACACTAAACATAATATCAGGTCAACTGGCAATTAAATAAAGAAGGGATCCGATCATACCTAGATATTTAGTGTTGTCAACGAAAATGCCCTGTTCATCTTTGTTAGGCTTTATGGAAGTTCTCATCGGAGTGTTCATTTGCTTTAGATCTTACATTTCGAACCTCTTTAACATGTCTAATATATATTTCTTTGATTTATGAAAATGCCCTCATATGATTGTTTAATTTGTAGTCCAAGGAAATATTTAAGTTCACTCATCATGCTCATTTCAAATTTCATGCTCATATGTTTTGAAAATTCTTCACAAAATTTGATATTTGTTACCCCAAAAATGATGTCATCAACATAGATTTGTACAATAAGCATGTCTTGTTTATGATTTTTGATAAAGAGAGTAGAGTCTATTTTTCCAATAGAAATACCATTTGAAAGTGGAAATTTGCTCAATCATTCATACCAAGCTCTAGGAGCTTGTTTTAGTCTGTAAAGAGCTTTTCGAAGTTTGAAAACATGATTTGGAAGCTTATGATTCGCAAAGCCGAGTGGTTGTTCAACATAAACTTCCCCTTGAATGAATCCATTTAAAAATGCACTTTTAACATCCATTTGATAAAGAGTAAAGTTTTTGTGACATAAAAATGCAAGAAGCATGCTAATAGATTTTAATCGAGCCACCGGCGTAAAAGTTTCTTTATAATCAATACTTTCTTCTTGATAGTAACCTTGGGCCACTAATCTAGCCTTGTTACGCACAATGATTCCATTTTCATCCTTTTTGTTTCGAAAAACCCATTTGGTGCCAATAACGGTTTGATTTGTTGGTCTGGCTACTAAGTCCCAAACATGGTTTCTTTCCAATTGATTAAGTTCATTTTGCATTGTTAGAATCCAAAACTCATCAAATTCCGCTTCTTTAAAGTTTTTGGGTTCGATTTGTAAAATGAATGCACAACTATCAAGATGATTTCTAAAGAAGGTTCTAGTAGTAATACATTTTGATGGATTGCCGATAATTAACTCCTTTGGCTGAGATGAGACAAACTTCCATTCTTTTGGCAATGTAGAGTTGCTTTGAGCTTCGGTTGGCATTTCTTCTATTTCATGATTGTTGAGCTCTTTTGATTGTTCTTCATTTTGTACTCCCTTGTCTTGGATATTCATTTGTTCAAGAGGAGTCTCCAAACCTACATTATCATCAATACCTTTCTCTTGATCAAGTAGATTAGTTTCATCAAAGGTAACATGTATAGATTCTTCAATGACTATAGTTCTTTTGTTAAAAACTCTATACACTTTGCTAGTCGATGAATAACCAAGAAAAATTCCATTGTCGGATTTTGAGTCAAATTTTCCCAAGTTGTTTTTTGTGTTTAAGACAAAACATTTGCACTTGAAAACTTTGAAATAACTAATGTCGGGAGTTCTATTTTTCCAAAGTTCGTAAGGAGTTTTAGTTTTTTTACGACTTACCAAAACTCTATTTATGATGTAGTATGTAGTATTAACGGCTTTGACCCAAAAATATTTGGGTAAATTGTTTTCATTTAGCATAGTTCGAGCCATTTCTTGTAATCTACGATTTTTCATATCTACTACACCATTTTATTGAGGAGTTCTAGGAGTCAAAAAATTATGTTCATATCCATTTTTGTTACAAAAATTATCAAACGCAAGGTTGTTAAATTCTCCAGCATGATCACTTCTAATAGTGGTAATGGTGTGACCTTTTTCATTTTCAACTTTCTTACAAAAATGTTTGAAAACTTTTAAGGCTTCATCTTTTGCACTAAAAAATATAACCCATGTGAATCTTGAAAAATTATCAACGATAACAAAGGCGTAGTGCTTACCACCTAAGCTAGCCATTCTAGATGGTCCAAAGAGATCCATGTGGAGGAGTTGCAATGATTTTGTTGTTGAAGAAAAGATTTTTGGTTTGAAGGAGTTTTTAACTTGCTTTCCGAGTTGATAAGGATCACAAATTCTGCCTTTTTCAAATTTCAAATTTGGCAATCCTTTCACAAAACAATTTTTAGAAATCTTTGAAATGAGGTCCATGTTTACGTGCCCAAGCCTTCTATGCCAAAGCCATGTTTCATCTTTTAAACCAAGTAAGCAATGTTCGTTATTTTCATGTTCAATGTTTATAATATAAACATCTTTATTTCGGCTTCTTATGAAGATTACCTCTTTTGATATAGCATCCTTAATTAGCATTTGGAAGAATAGCATTTTATATTATAACTTTTATCACACAATTGATAATACTTAGTAAAATATGCTTGAGGTTATCGACTAACAAAATATTTTCAATTGAAGGGGAAAAGTGGTTACCAATATTGCCGATTTCGATTATTTTCCCTTTTGCATTGTCTCCAAAAGTTACATGACCTCCATCCTTTCTTTTGAAGTTTGAAAGTAATGATCGATCTCCGGTCATGTGCTTTAAACATCCACTATCGAAGGACCATTTGCTTTGAATTTTCCTTGGTACCTACAAAAACAATTTTAATTTTTGACTTTTGGTACTCATACGAACTTGGGTCCTTGATAGTTAGTTTTTGAGGATTCATTAATCCACTTGGTATTGTTTTCAAAATATAGTCTCTTTTTAGCTAAGCAATTAAAAGATACATGTCCAATTTTATTACAAAAAGTGCAAGTTGTGTTTGAAGTCTTGACAAACATATTTTTAAGAGATTTTTGTTTCAATGAGGGCTTGAATCCGATTCCCCCTTTGTCAAATACACATTTTTGATTTTTGAGCATTAAGTCAAAATTTTTCTTGCCCTCGGTGAATTTATAAACAATTTTAGTTAAATCATCAACTTTTTCTTTTAGAGAAATGTTTTCTTTAACTAATATTTCATGATCAAGATTTTCTTTTGATTTTTCCAAATTTTTCTTTAATTTATCTTTTAATAGATTTTTTTTTATTTTTTAGAATAGAATGACTTATGGCGAGTTTCTCAAAATTTTCAAGCAATTCATCATAAGAATTAAGTTAGTCATCATAAGAGAACTTTTATTTTGTACTTGCCTCATCTTCGATGGCCATAAAGCACATGTTGGTGATTTCATCTTGATCATCGCTTTCATTTTGATCTTCATTGTCACTATCATCCCAAGTAGCTTGAAATCCTTTTTCTTGAAGCTTTTCCTTTTGTTCGGGCACTCGATTCTTTTGTGACCGGGTTTGTCACATTCGGAACAAATAATTTTCGTGATCTTTTCTTCTCCTTTGTCGTCTTTTCTTTGGAACTTCTTGTTGTTTCAAAAACCTCTCCATTTTTTGACGAGGAGTACTAGATCATCAAGTTCTTCATCACTCATGTTGCTTATTGATATTTCTTCGTCAATCGCCGATTTTAGAGCAATTTGTCATTTGAGAGCTTCTTTTGATTCTTCTTTGCTCTTCCTTGTCTTTTCTTTGATCTCGGCATTGTTGAGTTCATATGTCATCAAGGTTCCATGCAATTCTTCTAAAGGATATGAGTTTACATCCTTTGTATTTTCTATAAGCATCCGTATGGGACTCATTTCCTCCGAAAGTGACTTAAGAATTTTGCTCACAAGTTCACATTTAGTATATTTTCGATCAAAACCTTTTAAGCTATTTACAATGTCGGTGAAACGAGTAATCATATTACAATGGGCTCATCTTATTTCATAAAGAAATTTTCGAATTTTTTGACCAACATATTTATCTTGGTTTCCTTAACTTTATTTGTTCCAACACGAGTGACTTTTAGAGCATGCCAAATTTCATGACTTGAATCAGATGTGTTAATTCGATTGAATTCATTTTTATTTAGTACATAATAAAGTAAATTCTTGGCCTTAGCATTTAATGATAATTTTCTCCTATATTCTTCCGCGTATTCCTCTCTAGACTTGGGAATACATTGATCGGATTTACTATCAATTTTAATTGTCTTTGTAGGCACATAAGGACCGTATTCAATAATTTCCCAAATATTATAATCAATAGATTCCATATAGATCATCATTCTAGCTTTCCAATAATTATAGTGTGTGCCATCAAAGAAGGGAGGTTGGTTAGTAGAATGTCCCTCGAGATTTTGAAAACCGATGTTAGCCATAACTCAAGATTGTGAAATCTTAAAGAGGTGAGTACTGGGTTCTGATACCAATTGTAAACCTAAGATAGGCTAACCAAGAGGGAGGGGTGTATTGGTTTTTAAAACTTTTTCGTTAACTTCTACAAAATTTTAAACAAATGATAACACAAATGATAAAGAAATAAACTAAATGAAAATAACCACGTAGATGGTATGATATAAGTTTGCACAAAATACAACTTTAAGTAAAGAGTTAGAGAGTGCAAACGATATATTATGAAGGTTCGATCCAACCCAATGATCTACGTCCCCCGTTACTAATAACTCTGTCACGAGCAAGGTCATTTTCACTATGTTGATTGACTTGTGGTGCAATCCAACCCTTTACAACTATTCCGGTGACTTACAACCAAGGAGCACCGATCTTTGACAATGTTGAGATTTTCGGGACCTCAACACGACCCACAATTCAAAATGAATTTATAAGTGAAATCTTCTCTTCTTATTGAATGATGGAATCAATATTGATAACAAGAAGAGAAGAGGCAAGCACTTCAGTAGATGGCAATAAGTATAGATCAAAGTGTTGATATGAAAAACTTCTTGAAGAACTAAAGAGTTTCACAAAGTTAATCACTCAAAAATTTTTCAAGAGTTTAATGTTTTTGATCTTCTTAAAAATGGAGAATATCGTAGTTGTAATCAATAAAAGCCTCACTTTTATGCTCAAAAATTGTTAGTGCAAGTGAAGGAATAGTGAGGTATTTATAACTAACAAACGGTCAAAAAATCTGTCTTACCGGACTCACCGTACCAGATGTCCGGTAAATACCGGATGATCAATTATCCATTATTTTTTGTCAGAAAATTTGAACGTTTGAAAAATGACCGTTGGAGCCAAAATCTGGAATACCGGACGTCGGGTATTCGTACCGGACGTCTGATACGCCTCTTTTGGCTTGGAACGTCCTCATTTCTTATTTTCATCAAATGTAGGTATTCAGGAACGTTTCAAAATGTTTTTCAAAATGTTGTTTATGTTTTAAACATACATGTTCTGATTTTTACCTTTGAAAACATATTTTTTGAGTAGGAACATTTTTGTCGTGATTTTTCGATCGTATAGTAAAAACTTTGAGCTTGTAACGATTTATTGAATTGTTTTACCTTTACATATGAAAAGTCTAAGTACTGTGTTTTGAACATCTTGGCTTGTGCTTGTTGATGGTACTTCGACTTTTGTCTTGATTTTCGTTGAGACATATTTTTGCGAGTTTTTGCAATAACATACTTTATTGCCTTGATTGATTTTGATTCCACATTGGCCATTGTATGCAAATTACTTGGCCTCGAACTTTGTGCTATCAAATATATTCATGTGCAATAATTACTATGGGCACTTAAGATCAATTTATTAGTAGTAAACATAATTTATTTGTGAAGATCAAAACGAGACGTCAACCATAGGTCAACACCTTGTTTGTAAGTCACCGGAAGCGTTATAAGGGTTTAGATTGAACTACAAGTCAATCAAATTTAGTGAAAAAGCCTTGCTCGTGACAGAAAGCTCAATATTGGAGGACGTACATCATCGATTTGGATCGCTTTCCTATTTGTGCACTTTATTTAATTAACATATTTACTCCAAACTTATTCATATCTTGAAATAATTTTTCGAAAAAGCCTTGGAAAACCAATTCACCCTTATATTGGTTAGCTATTCTTAGGATTTCAACAATAACGTTTTCAACATAACTGTTAAAGAGTAGTATTCTAATGTAATAATTGCAATTATAATTTTTTTAATTGATACGGTTGTTTTTAAAGTGTTTCTTTAATTAATTTCCATGTAGTGTATCCCTTCAAAATCAAAGAGAACCAAGACCTAATAAAAAAGAATGAGAAAAATGAGAATATACATATTTATACAAACACGATATACATAATTGTAAAAACACATAGGTATATAAAATCAATGTTCTCAAAATTGGATCGGACCTAATAAAAAAGAATGAGAATATGAGAATATACATAATTATAAAAACACATAAGTATATAAATCAATGTTGTCAAAATCGGATCGGATCATTCGGTCCAACCGGGTAATCGATTTACTTAGTAGCTCATGTCTTGAACATGTACCATACCTAATATATCATTATCCTTGATGACTTGACCGTCAGAGTGCTCGTAGTCATCTCTCCTACCATTGGAAAAGACCACGTGTGACTTACGATTTGCGGAAGTGTATAGGAGGAAAAACTGCGTAGAAGTGAAAGTAGCTAAGATCTATTGGCCAGGGTGCCTCTGTAAAAATTGAGGTTAACAAATTGGCTTCTTCTGTGAAAATCATATTATAACAATGAGCAACCCCATGGACAAAATCTTGTCGAAAAAGTGCTCCAAACCTCTTTTGAAAAAAGTTTTTGTTCTTAAATAAAGAATAAGTGGTAGTTTAAAAGAGAAAAGAATTTTAAGTGTTATTTAGCACTTTAGGGATATATTCCTTGAAAAATGAATAATTAGAGTGAGAAAATTGCTTAAAAGGCCTCTCTTTTTTTTATAAAAGAGGAGGCATCCACTCTCCATGAGCGCTGGTGATGAAAATAGAGATCCAATAAGGTCTAGCGGGTCTCAGAAGAAAAGGTCCTCTGAATTAAAGTCGCACATCGCCGACCTCACCATCAGTGTCGTCGAGGTGGAAGGGCTAGAGATGTAGCAAAAATGGCTACCAATATGAGGAGCATCACTAAGTAAAATGCACCTATGCAACAATCCTTCCTCCAAATGTAGGAATAGGTGGGTTATCAAATGCCCCAAAGTATGCCTTAGCTTGGCCACTTCCATCAACAAGAAGAACAAGACATTCAAATTAATAGAGCTCAATCTTATAGGCACAGGAGAGATGCTAGTCCCATTGAGAGTGAATTAGAAATGGATAAGTTAACAAACTACACATCTGATCGACCTACTAGTTACCCATTTAATAGATAAAATAAATTTTCTCTTGAGTATAAATGAGAGAGATGACCCTAAAGGTCTGCCACATCTTCCATAGGATTGAACTAGAAAAGCCTGGAAACAAGTATGAGAGAAAGACAGGAGAGGCCGCAAGAGATCAAGTAGGACCCTCATAACCACCTCGTTATCAAGTTGATTAGGATGATTCTATGGACCATTTAGGTCCTACAAACTTTATAACGATGATGAAAACCCTCCCTTCTCATAGGAGCTTCAAAGTGCCCCCACGCCAAGCCACTTTATGCCTCCCAAGATTCCTATGTATAAAGGGAGAAGTAATCTAGAAGAACACTTCAACATTTACTATACTCACATGAGTTTGAGAGGTGTCACACCAACCTTGAAGTACAAGGCCTTTCGCCTAACTATTAGTGGAGTTGCCAAGAGATCGTATAGCTGAATCCAATAGAGGAGTATCTTGAATTGGTCTAACATCAAAAGGCTTTCTTAAATCAGTATTTATCCAAGAAAGATAAAGAATTCGCCATTCAACGCCTCCAAAATACGAGGCAAACAATCGGTGAAACATTGAAAAACTACTTAGCATGTTTCACTGATGAGATGATCAACTCTAAAAAGGTCGCCTATAGAGAAACCATCTCCGCCTGAAGGGAGGCTTCAACATGAACACCATGTCTTAGAGGAATGTTTGAAATAAAAACCTTACCACCTATGATGAATTGGTGGAGGTGATGACAATCTAAAGACTTGAGCCCTTCCCAAAGGCAAAGAATATGAGGTCCTACATCTTAGTAAACTACCAATTGACCCAAGCTAAGCACATTGTCCCCACTTCAACCCAAACCCTTGTCATGACCACCTTAAACGTTATACTAGCCTTAGCTTATGAAGGGGTTGGACCTAGCGATTATGAAGAACAAAGAGTTTTCCCAAGATGACTAGTCCACCAAAGAGGCAGAGACAACTGGCCTAGAAATAGGGCCTACATTGACATGCTGCCCTTCTACACTTATAATCAATCACATGTTCAAGAGGCTAGCAAGGGCAGAGAAGTGGCACTACCTGAAGAGTGGAACAATTCCCGTGTGCCTAGGAGAGATAATCACCTCCAAAAGGTAATCCGTTCCCGTACAGGTAAGCGCAATGGCCTAGGTAAGATAAGGCGATGCAACCTCCTAGAGAAGACCCTCATTGCCATAAGAGGGATAATGATAGAGAAAGGTCCAAAAATGGGCTAAGGCAAAGAAGGGACCCTTTAGTGGATGTAGACAATGCACCAATTCATGAGATAGACACAATCTTTGAAGGTCCAAATGTTGGAAGCAAAACTCGAAATATACAAAAAAATATGAAAAGAAGGCCAAAGACCTTCCAACAGCTAGCTACATAGTCAAGACAATCCCCATGGGTTCGAAAATGTCCAGCCAATCACATTAACCCCTGAAGACTCGATAATTCTGTACTACCCCCATAGTGGCAAGGACCGTTGTATCACGTGTTGACATACAAAAATGAGGTCCAATTAAAATGGTCCAATAAATGGGGCCCAGTTAAGAAATTTGAGGGATAGGCCCAAATGAGACCATTATGAAATATAATTGAGGCCCATAAATGGAGGACTATCATGGCCCAAGCTTCCAGGATGCCTAGAATCAGAGCGAATGAAGTACCTTATTATCGCTCAGAGTGATGGTCTCATTCTCGCCCAAGCCTTCGAGATGCCCAAGATCAGGGTGAACATAGTGTCATGTTGTTATTTAAAGCAACGGTTATTGAGCAATCTTAACATATTCTAGGATCCAAGAATCTCTGTTCAAGCAGTTAAGGAGAGTAGTGGCAGCAGTTTAAAAAGGCAGTTCCTTGATAGGTCAGCCATTTGAAGAAAGTGGGTAGTTATAGAGCGACAGTAGTTTCCAAACAGTTTCACAAAGAAAACTGGTGAAAGAGTATAAAAGAAAAAAGAAGACGTAGAAGAAAAGGACCCCAAATTAATCACTCTCAAACAAAGAATATGTAATTTTATTTCTTTTAGTTCTTATCATCAACTTTCAAATTACTTTGTGTGCTTGTGCTCCTTGAAAGTGTTCTGTTTCTTTTTCCTTGTAATCTTTATAATAAAACACCCCTCGTTGGGACTTTGTCTGAAGAGGCTTGTTCCTTACACAATCGTCTGAATCATCTTTTAATTGTTAGCGAGGCTCGATAATCCGCGCGAAACAATTTGGCACGCCCGGTGGGACATTGGTGTTTGAGGATATGAAAATTGAAGTAATATGCCTTATAAGGATTTTGGTAGAGAGCCAACAGGCAAAGGAGTAGTCCAGTCTGTGATCGAACGATATGAGGAGTAGCAAAGTACTCCACGAACAAAGGGACATAGTCAAAGCAGTCATAATCGTTACGAATCAATGATAGAATTGAGTCCTCAAACCATGCGTGCATTGCTCGAGGAACTTACGCAGGATGTCGTTGACAGGTAAATCTACGAAACAGTCATAATATGGAAAGATTTACTCAAAACGAGAATGCACAGTATGACAATATGGCCAAAAAACTAAACACGTAAAATGAAATCATGAATAAGTTAGTGGCCAAATTTTTCAACCAATTATGCCAAATTCCTAACCAGGACAATTGTGGGGCATAATTCCCTAGTCCTGAGTTCAAACCAAGGAACGGAGCCACCTTTCAGACCGTCCACTAAAAACCAGGAGGGGAGGTGCGATGGCAAATTTAAATAGTCAAATTGGAATATCTAACCTGGGAGTAACCTAAATGTGAGAGACAATGTCCAAGCCACTGGACAGAACACCCCGCGTGTTAATGATGAAGGAAATACTCAGGCTAACGGTAATAATGGCCTAAATAATGGCACATTTGTCACAAATCAAGGACCAAACATTAGGCCTCAAATATTCCCACCAATGAATCAACCTATAGGGGTTCCGTATGATCCCAAAGTTATGTTGATGAATCAAATCATGGAGATAGTATAGGATCAAATGCTTGTGGGACAAGTCCTTTTATTAGGCCAACTTACACAAAGCCATATCCTGATTGGGTATATCAGGCTTATCCGTGGCCTAAAGGGTACAAAATACCAGAATTTTCACTATTTACCGATTTGGGAGAGGTTTCTACCCTAGAACATATAGGGCGATTCACACTGCAAAGTGGTGAAGTGACCAATTACCACAAAATGAGACTGTTCCCTAGTTCATTAACAGGAGTAGCCTTCTAATGGTTCATTAACTTGCTAGCAAATTCAGTCCAAGCATGGCAACAACTAGAACAATTGTTCCACGATCAATTTTATAAAATTGAGTCCGAAGTTACGTTGGCCGATTCGGCAAATTTACATCAAATGCCAAATGAATGGGCAGAAAACTTCCTTCAGAGATTCAAATAGTTAGGAGCAAATTTTTTGTGCCTCTGCCCAAAAATGAATTCATCAAAATCGCTCCAAATTGCTTGAGTTTCGAATTAAAAAAGAAATTCCATGATAGGGAATTCTCTGACCTATTCCAACTAAGTGCTAATGTAATTAGATATGAGCTATTGATAAGAGAAGAAGAACATATGAAAAACTCTAGTAAAGGGACTTATTATAGAGACCCAAACTTTGATGTTCATGCTGTTAATAATGAATATTACGATCAGACTGAAGTGTATCTGGCCGAATTGGTTAAGGAAGATACATATGCTTGTCCAATAATGGCTAAATTTAGAACATCGGGTAAGGATGCACTTGTAAAAATTGAAAATAGAACTGCTATGGTGTTCTCATTTGAAGTGATCAAGGTTGACCTTATATTCGATAAATTATACAAAGATAAAACTGAGTGACAGGCATAAATTGCCAGACCCTGAACAAGTTAATGATAAAAAATATTGTAAATGGTACAATGCATGGTAATATATGACTAATAATTGCTTGGTCTTTCGTCATGCGTTACAGGATGCCATCGAGTCAGGGCGAATCACGTTCGAAGCTAAGAAAAAAATGGCAGTGGATGAAAATCATTTCCCACAGCCACTTGGGGTGAACATGGTGACGACTGATTTCAAAAATAAGGTGCCCAAATTCAAGTTGGTTGTATATAACGGAGAAGAAGATTATGGGCCGCATCCCAGAGCATAAGTAAACAGTTTTGTTGCACACTTATGTCCAACTAAAGTAAGAACAAAGTGCATTCAAATAACATTTTTCATTAATCAAATATTTGTTACAAACTATGAGATACAAAATACAAAATATTCTATAAGCCGCAACTAGAAGCAGGCTATTATGGTTCTCCTATCAACTATGAGAGAAATGGTGAATTGGCTTTGGTCACCTTACTAAATGCATTGCTGCAATGGTTGGCAAATGATATGAGAAGCACTTTCAACAGGCAATTGGGTGGTGACAAGACCTTCATTGACGAATGAATATTTCCTATATCTCCCATACCAAAGAAAATATCAAGATGGATGGAAAAATTAAGAAAAGATCAAGTGATCCATTTCTATTGAAAGAAGAAATAGTTGATCAATTATCTAAATGCCAGACGATTGCAAATAAGTTAATTTTGGGAAAAAAAGGATGAAGATGATGAATGTGCACTATATACGCATTTATAGAGGTGTGAAGGTGAAAAGTCGGAATGCGGATGACCACTTACATGTGTAGTAACTAAAATTGAAGGCCCAAACCTTGAAAAGGAAAATTGGAACACCAAAGATTTAATTCAGTTTCACGAGGAGAAATGTACGTGAATATGGTACAAGGTTGATAATTAAATTCTTGGGACGTATTGATGACTAAAAGAAAAATGTCAATTTTATTATTTGCCATCACATAAGTCAACAAAATGGTTATTCCATTAATAAATTTAATTGTCATTACAGTATAAACTAATGGCTATCATGAAAAGAACCTATGTGAGATGTAATCGTCCTATAAGAACACCCAAAATATAATTACAGTTTGCCCCAAGCAGAGCGCATCTATTCTCTAAGCTTCTCCCATTCATCACGTTGCTCATCAGAAGCGGTAGATAATTTATTTATAAGTCCCTCATCAACGTCCAGCTTAGAGCAGCGCTCCAACTAGGACCTCCCTCGCTCAATCTCCTGGGAAGCGATACACTTCTTAGCGTCCAATCTAGCCTTATAGTCATCTATTCTTGCTTGAAGTGCTTTCATCTTTGTAGCCAGGCTTATCATCAAAGTGCCTTCGACCACAATTTCAGAGGAGATTTCATGTAGATTACTTTTGGTCTTCTCAAGTTCTTGAAGCAGAGACTCTTTTTCGGTTACAACATGGATATACTGAGTCTTCTTGGCCTTTAACTAGACATTTTCGGTTAGCAGAGAGCTTATCTCTGAGTGGATAATCTTCAACGTCAGCTTAAAGTTGGATGAACCGTTAAGCAAATGAAGCTCAAGTGATGGAACATTGGCACCTAGAAGATCAAACTTTTCTCTTTGTTTGGAATTATTGATTTTCATATCCATGAAAGAAACATATTCAAGCACCAATTGCTTGAGAATGTTCATGCTTTCCTCTGAGAAAGTAGTAGAAGAATGAGAAACTTCATTTGCCCTTACTTTTTCACAGGAGGCAAACAACTCTTGAATTGAGCGCAAAATGGCATCAGCACCCTGTAAAGGAAAATGCAAGTATTTAGCATCCTCATTACAATAAATGAAATAAAGATGAAAAATAAAACAAAGGCTACCTCATTAGCAGCTTTTGGAAGTTGGGGCACATCACTGGTTGACTCAGCCACTTGTGGAGATTTCTCTTTGTCTGGACTAGCAGGCTCTATTACAACGGGAAGATCCACAGAAACCACTGCAAAATTCAAGTAGCAATGAGCAAAATGCCAATAGCACAGTCAAGGGAAAAGACCATAAGATATATATTACCTTCCGATTCAACACGTGGGTGGTTAGTACCCTAGGAAGGTGGCAGTTCTCCAGTTAGCTGTGCATGAGAAGACTCTGGGCCTATAGTTTTTTCCTTAGGCAAAGCCCCTACATCAGACAACTTGGATGAAGCAGCTTCAGTAGAAGGCGATGGAGCAGGGGCTGCCAAAATCAGAGCCTTCGAAAGAGGAGTTGAGATTTTCTGGAAAAAATTCAAAAAAAGCATTAACCCATGAAGGATTGTTTTGTCATGAGTAAACAATCTTAATTGCCTTTCTCCTGACGATGAGAAAAATGCCATCATCATCACCATGCAAAATTGGCGAAGCTGGCCTTTTGCGGCTGGAAGTACCTTTGGCTGTACGAACTTGAGCAAAAGGGAAAGAAGATAAATAAGCAATATGTTTAGCGCGAGAAGGCAAACTGAGATTCCTGATGGACATAGGAGTGGCAAGAATATGAGAATTGGAAGAAGTTGCTGGCCGTTCTAGTAGGTGGAAGGCATGGTTAGCGTCAGAAGCGAATAGCCAAAGCTTTATAGATGGCCACAATTGTTCAAAAAGAAGATGAACAGCAGAAGTAGAATTGAAAGGGGCTAATGAGAAGTCGGTTACCAAAAGAGTATTACGGTCATCAATAGCATGTGCCTCTATTTTATTAATAGTATGGAAACGATCAATCAAGCTTTTAGAAAAGCAAGGAGGAATCGACCACGTCTAGCCAAAACCAAGCTGGCGAACAAAAAATTGGAGAGCATATATCTCGACCCCAGCCTTGGCATTCGTTCCAGTTAAGATATCATGGAACAATTCTCTCCCAATCAACAATTGAGCCCAAATGGGCAAGTACGTACTCATTTCATTCATGGAGGAAGGAGGTCGCACATAAATGGGAATTTGGTGAGCAAAAAAAAGAATAAAGGAAGGGGTTGAATCCAAGTTATAATAGAATGAAAAAACATCCCTACTAGACATAGTTACAAGGCTCAATTGGTCGATGGCCAACCCATAACAACTAACTGATCGAGGAAGAGATGGTGGAGCACCAAGCTGAGGGAAGTATGCTCTCAGCCACAATTGAGCAAGCCAAAAAAGCCCACTGCCAGTGGGAAATGCACTATTCCTCAATTGAAATTGGAGGGAAGCCATGCCTCTATAAAAGGCGACTAAAAATAAAGAACAGAGATTCAAAGGCCTACCACACACTAATTCATGCACTATAGGTAGATAACTCATAGAAGTTTTCATACTGGGCACACAAAGGACGTATTTACAAAGCCAAACCTGAAGAAATGCCACACGCTCAGCATGAAAATATTCAGCGCTAGAATTATTATAAAGTCCTTACATACCTGAATAAGACTCAGTAAGTTTTTTGTCAAATTTTAGGGCAGTGCAGATAACCAAAATGCTAGGAAAAATAGTGTTGCCCAAGGGCGGAAGGTTTACTAAGGCTCCAACATTTCTTAGGGTAATAGATATTGGGCCAAGAAGGAAAAAAAATATTATACTCAGATGACCAAAAACTCAGTGCAATAGGGAAAAGCATCAGGTCATAAATTGGGAGATGAAGAGCGATTTCCAATAAATTCGAAATTCTAGTATGATCAAAAATCGCCTTAGTAAGGCCATGATTTACCATACGTGCATGCCACCTACGAAAAATAGTATCAGTTTTGGACCAAGTACGAATACCTTTGTCGCGGATCAGCTTCAATGGTAGAGAGTTCAGAAAATGAGGATCCTGAATACAGGGGAATAGCTAACCTACTGCGGCTTTCCCAACTAATTCAGCATCATTAAATGACGGGCCTAAATAGAATTCCTGAAGGTCAAGGTTGGCTGATGAAAGAAAAAATGAATTGATAAACGGCTTGGTGATGAGGTTTTAGAAGTCCTCAAAACTAAGGAAGTTGTCAGAAGGGCTTTGTGAAGTCGCCATGTGCTGCAAAGTAGAATCTTTGTAAGGAATTGTGAGAAGCGTAATAGGGAAGCAAGAAGATAAACAATAATTTCTATAGGGAAAGATGAGCGTGCAATGCAAAGACCTGGGTATAATGGCGCGACGAAATGGCGTATCCTTTGGTTTATAGGGGTTACATGGTATTACACTTTTCAGGATGCAGAGAGTTACTGCCAAATGAAAATAATGATTGGGATTATCCACCTTTTTGGAGGATACAAGCATTGTTAGAAAACATAAAGGAAGAATATGACATAAGATCAATACTTGATATTAATTTTGCCATATTGGGGAGTAATTGTTGACATACAAAAATGAATTCCAATTAAAATGGTCCAAGAAATGGGGCCCAGTTAAGGACTTTGAGGGATATGCCCAAATGAGACCATTGTGAAATATAGTGGAGGCCCATAAACGGAGGACTATCATCGCCCAAGCCTATAGGACGCCCAGAATTATAGCAAATGAAGTACCTTATTGTCACTCAGAGTGATGGTCTCATTCTCGCCCAAATCTTCGAGATGCCCAAGATTGGGCGAACATAGAGTCTTATTGTTATTTAAAGTGACTGTTATTGAAGCAGTTATAGAGCAATCTTATCACATTCCACGATCTAAGAATCTCGGTTGCAAGCAATTAAGGAGATTAGTGTCATCAGTTTAAAAATGTCAGTTCCTTAACATGTCAGCCATTTTGAAGTAAGTGGGCAGTTATAGAGCGATAAGTAGTTTTCAAACAATTTCACAAGGAAAACTGGTGAAGGAGCATAAAAGA
This sequence comes from Fraxinus americana, assembly GCA_035079005.1. Taxonomy (NCBI): domain Eukaryota; kingdom Viridiplantae; phylum Streptophyta; class Magnoliopsida; order Lamiales; family Oleaceae; genus Fraxinus; species Fraxinus americana. The sequence continues at coordinate 5,341 of JAVHZT010000236.1, read as the reverse complement.
AAAAAGAAGACGTAGAAGAAAATGACTCCAAATCAATCACTCTTAAATAGAGAATATGTAATTTTATTTCTTTTAGATCTTATCGTCAACTTTCAAATTACTTTGTGTGCTTGTGCCCCTTGGAGGTGTTCTGTTTCTTTTTCATTGTAATCTCCATAAATAAAGCACCCATCGTTGAGATTTTTTCTCAAGAGGTTTATTCCTTACACAACATCTTAATCAACTTTTAATTGTTAGCAAAGCTTGATAATCCGCGCGAAACATCACGCAATATGCAGAATTGCATGTTGGCGGACAATGGAAGTTTTGTTAAAATCCTATTTGGTGTCACCTATGACAAGGACGGGTGGATCATGAATTGACCCCATGATGTCAATATGGTATTACGTGATAACGAAATGATCGAAGTTTCTAAAGAATGGCAGAACTTTGAACAAGGGAAAGACGTCGAGATAATTGATATGAATTGGACCCACGCATCGCAGTGTCCAACTCACAAATAGATCTCATTGAAGAATTGGAGAGCTTCTAAGTAGACCCTCAAGATTTCACTATATCACTACAAGTGGGAAGAGATTTACCACCTAAAGTGAATGAGAAGCTTAAGGGCTTTTTGTTCAAAAACTTGGATGTGTTTTCTTGTAGGCATGAGAACATGGTTGGAATCAATCCAAAAGTGAGTTGCCACCATCTCAAGATTGATTCTAAGTTTTCCTTGCATAGAGAAGAAATAGAAGAGTCATCAGCCTAGAGATGTATGAGGCCTTGAAGATGGATGCAGAGAAGCTGATGACCAATGGCTTAATCAAAGGGGCCCTACAATAGAGGTGAATTTCCAATCTATTCTTCGTGAAGAAGCACAATGCCAAGTGTAGGGTCTACATAAACTTTTCCAACCTCAATAAAGTTTTTTTTCTTAAAGGACAACTTCCATCTTCCAATGATAAACTAACTCATGGATTCCACTGCAGGACACGAGTTGTTGAGCTTCACGGATGCCAATTCAAATTCTAACTAAATTACCATACACCCTACGAATAAAGAGAACACCTCTTTAATCACTAATAGATGCCTCTATAGCTACAACATAATGTCATTCAAGTTGAAAAATATCGAAGTCATCTACCAAAGGCTTGTCAATAAAATGTTAGATGACGTCATTGGCAAAACCATGGAGGTATATGTAGATAACATGCTTCTAAAGTACCTGAAGATGGGAGGCCATTTCAAGCACCTAGATGCTACTTTCTAAATTTTAAAGAATTACAAGATGAGGTTAAATCCCCTTCATGGCATAAGTGAGGTGTTACGCGTGCTGCAAGGAAAACATCTAATACAACTAGCCTCTTCACTAAGGAAAAGCATATCCCTCCTCGCCTATTTCAAGAGATCTTTTGTACAATATCTTTCTACGATTGATTGATATGACATCTCTACAGCAAACGACTAAAGGTCAAATTGATAGTCTATGAATCTAATGTCAAAGATAGGCACTAAGCTGACTGTTTTCATAAACATTAAATGTTATGTGGCCTATGATGGATGGATAAATACCTATGATAGAAGCTTCAACCATCAGGATAAGCAATATTGCACCTCTTCTACTATAATAGTTTAGACATTGTACCATTTGAAAGTAATGTAACTTTATACACTCAAACTATAAACTTGCTCTCATTACTCTCTACATTCACTCCAGGATTCGACCCTTTTTTAAATAGTAGCGACGTCTCTAACATGTCTCACACCCAACATATCATTGTCATTGACAGACTTGATCATTCGAGTGCTTGTGAATGCCTTCCCCCCACCACCTAAGTCGGCCTCATGTGACTTATAGTTTGCCCAAATGTGCATGAGAGAAGCTTACATGGACGTCAAAAGAGCTGAGATATGTTGGCCATGTCATCCCTGCAAAAATCAAGGTTAAAAATATCTGTCATCTCATTTTTGTTGAGATTAGGATTTAGAAATGGATATAATGTGCCTAGTTTAAAAGTCTTTTATTTACATGTATTAACTAATATTAAAAACTTAACTAATTTTTCACAAATTTTGTGATATATTTATTTATTTATTATAACCATTTCGATCTCAATTCAACCTAGTTTGACATTTTAACCCTGACACTTTGTCCATTTTGGATTGATGTCTGGATCGATTTTCAAGACACACACACAGAGAACAACGTATATATGTATTGGAAGTAAAAATTCTAAAAAAGAATGAGAAATAAGAGACTCATGAAAAGGATTTATAATATCTTGAAAACCAGAACTGCTGGTATTGAAATTTTGAAGCAACCTCGAGGATACTGATGGAAAGCTATAACGACTTGAATATCATGTCCAAGCCATTAAATCACACATACGGTCTGATTTAAGAAAGGTTAAGTCCATATTATCCCTCATGACATTCTATTGCATCCCCAAGATTTGAACCCAAGACTTATGTTTGATGAATGACTTAAGTTGTAATTGCTTGGACCTATGTGTCAAAACTATTATATCATACATACTTTCTCTAGGAGAACCTAATCCCATCTTACATTTCATGGCTTTTTATCGCGTCTCATAGAATTCGAATCTAAGGCCTCATCATGTACCTAATCCTAGGTCAAAAATAACTCATTTTCCCAAACAATTCTAGGTTCATGCATATACTAGAATAAGTGACTACCTTATAAATAAGCACATAGATATATAGTACTTCTAAAGAAGAGAAAGAAGATCTAGAAGAATCAACTCTAAGCCTAGAACTATCCGAATCATATTTGTAAGGCACATTACAAGAATCATGTTAAGAAAACATTGTGAAGAAAGCGTAAAAGAAAAGAGGAGAAGAGAACATGCATGCACGTGGATAAAGAAAAGAGTTGGAGAAGATAAGAAATATAAACCAAATGTAGAAAAATAAAATGGCAACATAAAAAACACTCACATAAGTAATGGCATATTTATAAATTCTGACGGAATGTATAAATCGTTGAAATATGTCGATCAAAAATCATGACCATTGGAAATGAACGGATGGCTAATCGAATCCTGAAACAAACGGGCAAAACTACATGTGATTCCTACGTGCATTAAACACATATGGGCCACTAGCCTATAAAATTGCTCATAGGCTCATTAGAGTGCGCAAAATGAGGTGGCGGTCTTAAACATGGTCTCTTAATGGAACCAACGTCATCTCAGGAAAACGTGGAAAAATATGATTAAGGTAAGGTCATCAATAAGGTTGCAGCTCTGTAGCATAGTATAATAGAAGTCATAACTTTAACATGAATAATAAAATTGGACTTTGGGGACTATTTGTTGAACCAAGAAATATTCGTCGCGAATATTTCCCTCACCTACGAAGCTTAAGTGATATACAGGGGAGACAACGGTGTAAAGTGCTCGCTCAAGGTGGGTAAACCCTTTTCCCATCCAGGCTTGCTAAGAGTCATTGCTAAGACACGTAAGAAATGAATAAAATGTGATACTATAATATAATCAGTTACTAGCTAGCAAATAAGGGGGCTACAATTCATTTGTTCTAAATGACTGAATTACCTCGAAACTTAGAAGGAAATTCATAAATATCCCCACTTTAGAAGAGTAAAGCATGCAAATTCAAATATCTTCCTCTCAAATAGCCCTTCTCCTCTTTCTCTCATTTGAGCATCAAAACTAGTGAGTTTAGGAGGTAAAAATCATGACTAGATGAGAGGTATTTGTTGATTTGATTTATATCACCAACATAAACTAAATCATATAAAAAATTAATTTATCATTAGGAAGTTGACAAATATATTCAAATTTTAAATTTTATTTTCAACACATTTTCTTTCAATCGCGTCCTTTGGGATTAATTTTTTCTTGCCTTCCTATAATCTAATGAAAGTGCAATTTAAATAGTAGGAAATAGGACTGCAGCGGCTGGCAGATTATTAATAGCATTTAATTGCTATTTAACTTAAGTCCACTATAGTTATACCGAACCTAAGTGCACAAAAGTAGAACGAAAAGAGCTACCACAAGTTCCTTGCCAAACTTGAAGTTGATTATTTATGTTTACTACGAAAACTTGTATACATAATTTTAATATTCCAGTTTAAACTCTAACCTTTTATTGATTAAAGTCTAATACCATACTATTGATAGAAGTAGTAATGCAGCATATTAGAAAAGATATTGGGCCTAACTCAATCTAACAAAATCGGCTTGTTAGGGGAGAACTGCGCTCACCTTATTAAGTGAATTGTGTAAATATCACTAATCAATGTGTGACTCTAATACGCCCCCTCACGCACAGCGTGGATCATACCAAACATGACACGACCCCGTCTCGAGTCACCCTAGTGGACCCAGACGTGACGTGCGCCGATGATGAGTTCCAACTAGATGCTGGACCCACCACCAAGGCCACATAGATCGTTTCTCTACGTTGTTTGACTATTTAGTGAATGCAATATTTTTGTAAAAATTTTGGCAGAATTTCCCCTGAAAATGGAACAAAACCAACCTGAAAATTTACAAAAGACCCCATACAATAATCAATATCAAATATTTTGGGATCACCAAATCCATCAATACCACCACAACTAAAACAATATGGAATTAGACTTGAGTGAACACTTCTACTACAAAACACCATGTTCGCATGCATGCATTACAACAATGAAGCAACCCATCGACAAAATGAACATTACACAAAATATTAGACCAAGTGTTTTATGACATAAGTTCCCAATTAAACATTTACATGCTAGATATTGTTAAAATCATGCAACCTAATGATGGGTAGTCAGGCTCTGAACTTCAACAGGCTTTCCAGGTATCTCAAATTCAGCGGCCTCCTGATAGGAAAAACATGACAAAATATGAGTTTGTAACTCAGTGAGTGGATAGTTCGCAAATACATATACTTTTTTCATTTATACATTTTTACTGAAAAATCTGATTTATTATTTTTAAAGTTTTTAAGAAATTCTGATAATTTCTTTTATAACTGAAACATGCTAAAATCATAAAATTCATACTATTTATTCTGAATAACCAATTGTAAAAATATGCCAAGTATAGAAAATCTGGTATCAGCATAAATATGTGTAAAAATGTCGTTTCTATAAGTTAAAATTGTATTTCTGTAACTGAAATAACTGAATTCTATATTCTGAAATGAACTATTATCTGATATTTGAAAATCTGTGAATCTAAAACTGAATGAATATAAATGATACACTAAATAATCACACCAAGAAGTACCCAATGAATAGCCTTACTCATGTACAGAGTAATCTCGATGTACAAGGCAAAACCATTCAAATCTGATAATCTGATAAACTGGTCATACG